>JAODIE010005969.1:0-198672 GCA_027575565.1 Diploeciton nevermanni
AAATGAAAGTATGTTCACTAGATTAAGTATGAGTTGCTTAATACCACACTAGTATTCCAATTTTCTTGGCGGATTTAGTTTTGAAGATAGAATTTTTTTAGTAAAAAACTTGAAACTCGATTTTTAGTCATTAATATTTTAGTCATATTATATCAAGATAAGAAAATATATTTAATTTTTTTTCTAGACAAAAACGTTATTATTTTTCCACGGCACCACCCAACAGCCAAAAATATTCTCCCTCAACCTTGAGTTTAGCTGACGAATTTTCTACCCACCCTAACTCTATAATTTTATGTTTTTATTGATTTGTTGTAAATAATCTTTAGTAATACAAAAATTTTCCTTATTTTACCTCCAACTTTTGAAATCTTAACTTATAACATTGTTTTGTTTGCAATTAGGTATGCAGTTATAAATATTAGAAAATAATCACTGCCAGATATCAATTCAGTAAGCATGAATAATGAGAAGCAAATATATCTAAGCTGAAATGTGTTGCAAGGCAACTTGCAAAACAAACAAAACAGTGACAATCGAAGATCCAGATAAATAGTTTAAGTACCATCATTATTTTAATACAAATAGAAATATTCATTACACGTCCTAGAAAATGTTATTAAAAAACTTTTGACATCACAGAATCCAAACTTGGAATTGCATCTCTCATCTGCAACCCAAGTCTTCTTAAGTGAATTATGTTATCTTTATGTGCACATTGTTCATATATTTGCACTCGTCCACTTTTTATCTTCTTTTAACTATGCTTACATCCAACTAAGCTTGTACTCGTAAATTAAATCTTTTTACTTTTATTTCCTAACACAAACGAGTCTGGCTCTCTTCATGCTCTTCAGCTCTTCATCTACCGTCTTCTGTAATTCTCCAACTTTAAAGTATAGTCGCAGTTGCATTTATTTCCAAGAATACTTCTCAGAGATGCTGTTAGCTCCTAGGAAATTTGGAATGCAATTTATTTCGATTATGAACGTTATATTTTGTCAGGATGTATTTTAGTGGTTTTTTTTTCCAGCCGTTTAAAGTGAATGTTGCGCTCCAGGTGCGAAGATAAATTGAAAAACAAATACTTTGTTGAGCAGTGAACACATATATTTCCACCAGAGAGTCATAAACCTTGTCAGTTTTTGTAACAGAATTCTCTTTAATGTCCTTGGGATTGCATTTAAAATGCAGTGGGTTCGTAAGCTATAGATAGTGATTTGCAATAATAAAATGCGGCGAGTTTTGGAACTTTCAGTAATGAGACGTGCACATTAAAAATTAATTTTCATCATCAACGCGCTTCCAAAATGAAGACCGTGTTGCAAGAGAAATCAAGCGTAGACAAATATTACACGTTGCGTCATGATTTTCAACCAACACAGAGTAATTAGTACTGGTATCGTAGTACTTTCCTACCTCCATTTGTCATATTTGCCGGGTGTGTTTGCAAAGAAAATTTTCATTGCGCAATTGCCAGAAAGAAGAAATAGAATTAATTTTTGATAAAAAGATGTTGTTTTTACTTAACGCTTGCAAGCATAAACTGAATGATAGCAACTTTTACGAATATTAATCAAATTGAACGATAGATGCTTTTAAAAAAGGTACGAGTTTTAATACCCTTCAACGAGCAGTTTATTGCGAAATATAATGCGAGGTTTTATTTGCTTTCCCGCGAGACTGGTACTGTAAAAACACCAAATTGCTATTTTGCAGGTAATAAATTAAGAATGAGTACTGCGGCGATTAGTCAAATGTTTTGTCGATTAACTCTTCGCCCCAATAAACACCCTACTATAAAACATCTCTAAAGGGTTATGAATAGACTAACGATTTGTTTTATATACTAATCAAGGTGTTGTTGCATCAGGGATACCTATAATAACAAAGATTTTAGCCAGTACCTAATGCTTAATTTATTGCTGGGTTATTATCCACGATGACCGCACGTCGCGCACGCGGTTTTCTGTTTCGCAGAACAGCATCCATGGTGGAGGCGCTCTTTGCACTCGGAGGCGGTAAGCGCACATCATTCGTCCTACACGCGCACGTCCTAACGCACGGCTTTGTTAGCTCCACAAATTCGCGCTTCAACAGTTTGCCAGTTGTTTTTCACGTGCAGACACCCTTAAAACTGGGATTTAACTCACATATTAATCACGCGCACGGTTTATCTCGAAAACTTTCCCAACTATTTTCATTTCCTGCGTTTGGAGCAAATTAACTGTAGCGCCTTGCCAATTTCTAGCTAGATATTCATCAAATTAAGTTTCACGTTCAGTTTGAGAAAATATACAATAATAAATAAATGATGGCTAATTTAATATCCCGCTGAGTGGAAATGTAAACAAGTTGTCGTAATACAAAATTCGCAGTCGGCGGAATTAACGAACCTTTGAAGACTAACTATTGTGTTAATTGACGAGCAATTTACCTAGTGAAATGGAAAAAATTCTAATTGCACAGTTTCTAAGTTTCAGTCAGTGAATTTTTCTTGATTATCTGCACTGATTTACATCCTCCAGAAAGACACAGAACTAAAACGTCATATTTACTGTAAGTTATATACTTAAGCTTGGTTTAATTACATTCGAATAGTTTAACTAACATATTTATTTATTCTAATTTAATTATGATTTGTAATTGCCGTCTATGCTTTATTCCATAGAGATACATAAAAGCTGTAAAGTCGTTGCTTAAAGATATTATTGCGCGGTTGCTTCTTGCTTTTTATGACATCGCCATAACTCAAATAAAGCAATTTATTCGGTATTCCAATAAATTGAAGGAAACAGCCGCAATGTACTCCATGCTTGAACCACCTCATTTTTCAGCTTTTTACGTATGCTACATTCGTAGTATTGACGTGCGACGCAAAAATTTCACGCATGCCACTGAAAACGGAAGCGTCATCGAAAAAATCTAATTCACCGTGCGTAACGCGCTGGGATCTTGTTCCAACGTCGACAATTCGTGTTCGGATTCGTGTGAAACAAGCCAAACGAAATACGATAGCGCATTAGAGATCCTTAATTTCCAAAGACGATTGGAAAGCCGACGCTCCTTCACCGCGCCTGCCGGATTTGCCGTAGACGTCCTTGCGCTGTATACATGTTTAACCAGGAGATAGGCTTGTAACAAGATGTTGTGATTCCGGATTAGCTTTCCGTCTTGTCATGGTCGCAAAGCTCCAGAACCTGGTCCAACCCTTCTTTGTTTTTTGAGCAGATCTGGATGAATTAACATTTCTAGTTTTTGAGCGATTAGAATTTGTACTAAAGGTTTAGATTTTTAGAATATGCTTCATTATGCATGAACCCTATTTGTAGGGAATATTCATGCATGATCTCGCCCTTCAAAACATTAGAAAGTGGAAAGTGGAATAGAAGGATATTGTTATAAAACAAAACTAAATACTTTCAGTATATTTATAATGCACACTTTTTTTTCTTTTTTTTTTTATGCAGAAGAGAAAATATATTCACTTACTATTCATCATCGTAAGAAAATATAAATAGAATAAGAAAAACATAATATCATAATTTGAAATTAATGAAAAATTTATTTTAAATCGAGTTGGTTTGAGAAATAAAAGTTTTAAATTAATTTACATATTTATTATTTTTTTTTATTTCTGTGAAGTACAGTAAAAGGACTTTTTATTAAAGAAAACAAGGTTTACCAGCCCTCAATGATAAGTATTATGATTTGAGTGTGATTACAAAACTCTGTAATGCATTTATTGTATTTTATTTGATATAGTTTATAATTGGGCAGAAATAACTGTATACTAGTATATTTAAAATAAAATTGTATGTACTTCCAATAATTATTCCGAAATCAAATACGGTATTGAAAGTATCGAAAAGTGTTTATTGCGGATTTGTTCCACTGTATCTTATTTCTCTTTTAAGGTGGTTTTAGTACGATTGGTAGATTTTTATTCGGAATAATCACAGATTTGCAATGTCCTATTTTTGTCAAGCTAACATCCCGTAAGATTGCTGCGATATCCGCTTCGTAGATTCGATTCATTTTTCATTTTATCTCGAAACGGGGCAGTATATTAAATTTATCTCTGATCACACCACTTCAAACGCCCCACGGTCATTCTTGACCCTTTAAAGTTTCCCGTTTACTCAAGGAGAGTGCACTAGCGGTTTAATTATATTTCAATCACACGTCGCGAAACTTCCAAAACACCATCGCTGCGAACATTGTGATACACGTGTCAATACCGTACCTGCTGCTTGCATATTCATATGCCCTAGATAATTAGCCCAGCACACCTAAAACGAGTCAATCATTGTCATGCAACAATTTCGTATAGAGACTTAGTACCTTCAAGCAAAGTGAAAGTTGATGATAATAGAGTTATATTTATTGAGTACAAACCAACATGTTGAAGAATAATAAGATGAAAGTTAAGCCACTATTTAATGAGTTGGCTGAGTTAAGGTAACTTGTTGAATGAGAAAATTTAATTAAATATTGCAGCTATTGAAGTGCTTGTCGCCTCTCACAGAATTATCTAAAATGAACATTCCTGTTGGAGACTAGAGGCTAGTCGCAAATTAACACCCTCCGCATCAAATCAATCTTTCTAAATTCTCGTATTTCTAATCGCACTGGAATAGTTTCAAACTATGATTGGGAGAATCAACAAGAATGGTTTTCAGATACTATTATTTTCAATTGGCTTGTCATCAATTTGAAGCGTGTACCTGTGCGATTATGGACGTGCTCGAGCACGTTTACGCGTTGGCGGTAGTGCTGTTGCACGTTATCCTGAAGAGCAATATGTTAGCCGCTCGATGCATTGTCCAGTGTGTTAACTAAAACAAGCAATTTCTTTTATAATTGCTTTTGGCATGTTTTCCAATCAGAGGACAAGCATTGTGCGATTTTAACAAAAATTTGGAAAATTCAAACCATAATTAATTAAGTCAATGATGCTTTGGGAATATTTTCAATTTAGGTCTAGAATTAAGACCTAACATTAGATAAAACGCAGTAATTATACTCGTTGCAACGAGATTATTAAATCATCTAGTTTGTTTTATATTTTTCGTTTACCTAATTACCACATAGAGTTTATACTATACAGGAACAAAACATTATAACAATTGTTTATTTTTTTTTTCGATGAAATCAACCGAAAAACGTATATATTTAATTTGTTATTAGTCTGCGATGTTATGTTAGAATAAATTACAAGTCAAATCGTTAGTAAAATATTCGATAACTTAAAAAATAAATCTAAAAATTTGATTAAAAATTAATAGTTTTTCTCGAGCATTCTTCAAGGGGTTGTTACCTGATATCCTGACAAGTTATTTCAGTGATTCGATGAATTCTTCTAGCGCATTAATTAAACTACGTTGTTGTTATTTTTAAAGCGCATTGAAACTGCTGGGGTAATTAGCAGCAGTTATTGGGACTGAATTCTGTAGGACTATACGATATATTATATTGAATTCATACCTCCAGCAGGATTTGAACCCGTGTCCCTCGAATATGCACCTCGCTGTTATTGCTGCAGTCAGAAGGCTTACCGATTGAGCTACGGTATAAGAAGGTCATTCATAATTAAATTGTTATTGTTATTTTTGGCGCGTGCTGCAACCACGACGATTATAGACACCGCTCTTGACCTCCATTCATTCCATTATACTGCGTCAACTACCAGGGTTATTAGCAGTGATTGCAACGGAATTCTATAGGAGTATATAATATATTGAATATATCTTCAGCAGGATATAAACTTGTGTGTCCAGAATATCCCGTTATCACTGCTACAGTCAGAAGGCTTATCGACTAAGCCACGAACCGGGGCAATTAAACTACGTTAATTTTAATTGGCGTTAGTATTTTTTCCTATTTTAGAGACGTTTATCTGATCCAAGATTTTCTTAAGTGTGAAATGCCTACCTACAGAAATACATAAAGGTTGTGCATATACTGTTCTTTAAGCCATTTTCGAAACCTAGAAACGCTAAAATAATTCAAATTCTTACGTCGTGCTGTATTTTTACGGGCTAAAATGAAAAAAAAAAAAAAAGAGAAGACATCTTTTATTAATTCTGTATGAAGAATCCGTAAGGTTGTAAAAATATTAGCAAAATACTAGAATATCAGTCATTTGAAAAACACTAATTGCTTTGATCTGATCAGTGTCCCTCAATTTTTTGGCTCGGGAGTATCACCGGTTGCATTAATAATAATTTGCGGCAACAAATTCAGTCAACTATAAATATGTAAATGCTTATTAAATTTTCCGGTGGTTGAGGAATTGTATCGGCGTTCGGGAATTTACTTAGAATTAGATATGTATTGATTGAGGTTGATTCAGAATTGTCAAGGAAATCAATTACTCCAGGGACTGACCGTAGGAAAGCAATCTGTGCTCTGCAAAGTCTCCTAAAGCTAACAATTAATTAATGTAATGTTTTTCTTACAATAAATACTAAATGATGTCTACAAATTACAATAAATATCAATGAAAATCTTTAATTTATGTGTGTGATTTTTCAACGCCTTTAGAGGCAAATTCAATTGATGACATGCCTATAAAATGCAAGCAATTCTAATGCAAATTACATTTTCTTATATGCCTGAAGACAGAACTTGGATTTTGGAGATTGAAGTGCAGGGCAATAAATTGAGCTCTGCAGTGCACACAAAGTGGTGCAGATAGATATATCAACGCAGTATTAGGTAGGATGAAGAAGTCGATTATACTTCAGGCATTCTTTGCAAATAAAGCGAAACCATCAGCTAAGCAAGTTTTACTTTTGAAACCTCTTTAAAGTTAAAGCAGTGCTAAAATAGATGAAGTATTATTCCTATACATATTTGAAAAACAAAACTACAAACCTAACACATAAAAAACTATTTGAGATTTAATGATACTACTAATTGCATTTCAACAATTTCTAATTTGATGTAATTACTTGAAACAGAACAAGACAATTTTTATATACACTATTAAAAAAAAAAGAGAAAGATACTCTAAGGATTGTCTTTCTAAAATGGAAAAAAACAAATGCAAAATCTACTTTTTGAAAAGTCAAACTCGTTTCTAAACATTTAATTACACATTAATTCTGTTCTTGTCACAAATACTTTTATATTTACTCATTTCACAGATAATCTACATGAATGACTAATTTTGTTAAATATTGTTATAATTGGAGAATTAAACTTGGTTGCGCTAATTGTGTACTATTCTCCAAACACATTTTCCTAACTAGATATCCTAGATTACATCTACAAAGTTTCCACTATTCACAGTTAATACATTTGTCAATCCAATCGCATTTTCACAATTTATGAAGATTATTCGTGTGAGCTATACAAGTGTCAATACAAGAGAATTACGCAAATCAGGTACGCCCATCAATTATTTCAAACCATGCATGTTTGTGATTTGTCACGCAGGATGACACTAGTTGCATCGGGATAATAATACACTAATACGCCAATTTACCAGTAGAATTGAATTTAATCCATTTTACAAATCTGAATAACATGCGACCTGTCGTAATTGTCGAAATTAAAACGAAGAAGTTTCAAGGTTTGGACCAGTAGCTTTATTAGATAGGTTGAAGTGGATGAAAAGGAAATATATGAAGACGGGAAGTTTAAAACATATTTATCTTATTGACATTTATAGAGTTTAATCCGATATTTGCCTACGAAATTTATATTTCCTAGGTGTACATTGAATATTGTGGTATATTGGTGTTACCAAGTCGTTTGTAGCTGCGACTTGCAGATGATTTGCAGCTATGTACACTATTGATTACGTAATTGATTGCAGTCGTGCAAGGCATTTATTAGACTGATTGATTACGATTGTAAAAATACTTAACAGTTATCTAATAGTATAAACCGTTTTTCTCAAGATGCTTAATTTTTAGAAACAGCTCTTTATTTAGAAAAAGTTGTTGTACAGAATGAAAACTGATACAGTAAGGATGGTAATTTTAGTAAGCAGGCGTAAGCAAGAACTATTAGAATTGAGGTCTTCTTACTAAAACATTGCAGTGTTTCAGTATGACAATCTCTTTTCGTAATACTGAAATACGAATTTAGTTTATGTCACCATACCATTGTTTATAGATTATTGTTATACTATAACCACAATATTGAAGGCGGTAACAAACCGAAAACGTTGTATAAAAAATCAATTTAACAATAATTTTTTGTCCGTTCTGATTCATCTATCGTGACTTGAACATGAACAAGAGGTATTCGATGTGTGTCCGTTTAGGTTTTCAGGCTCCTTGGCTCATCTTCTCGAAGTATATTTTCAAATTATGATGTAAACATATATCATATAACAAATTGTTTCATATATTATTATTTTGAAAGAACTAACTAATTACATTGCTAGAGAACAACAAAATGCATTAACTTTTGCTTATCATACAATAAAATATAGGTTTTTGCCTTATGATTGACTTAAATTAGCTTGAAATAAACAGTCACCCTACATTTGATTAAATTTATTGGAAATTCAACTTTCTAATAACAATTTTAAACCAAATTTGCGCCAGCTAAACTTCTACATTAACTGATCAGCAAAATACTATGAGCATTATTAAGTTTCAGTTGAAATTGAATCCAAAACTTTAAAGATCAACGTGACACATAAGCACACGCAAATTTTATTGAAACAAAATTTTTATTATGTAGATGAAACTTAACCATAACATTTTCTAAATATTAAATTATAGTTTTCGACATGTTGTCCTCTTCTAAATGAATAATTAATATATTATTAAACGTTATACTGAGAAAAGCCACAAACTAAAACGTTCTACAATTTTCTATTTAGAAAGTGTTAAGTTTCATCATGATTTTTCTACTTAAATAATAAATTCGACATACATTGAAGTACCAAATATTATCTTGAACAATCAGATATCAAATTTCTTCTTTTGTTTCTTTGTTTTATTTGCTACAAGTGTACTTTCGCGACATTTCGATGTTAGGTGATTTGAATGAGTATTAGGCATCTACAATACGAAGCTGATCAGAATAGAATTTAAATAAGACATACGTCGTGCGGTTTGTTCTCCATGGCTGAATATTGGAAAGTCAGTATTTACACACCAATTGAAGTAGACGTGTTGGTAGAGATGAGTTCTAAAAATATTTTCCTCCCCATCAATTCAGTTTTGCTTGTATTCATGTATTTCCAACCAAGCGTGAAAATCAATGTAATGCAAGCATTTGCAAGCAGAACCCGGTTAGACCAATATTGTATAAGTCACGTCATCATCATCATCATCATCTTCTGGAAACTGTTGCTTCCTTTTTTGTCTCCTTTCTCGTGCTTTCTCAGCATACTCCTTTCCACTGCTTGCTTTTTAAACACTCTTCGCCGTTCCAGGCTACTTCCCATTATTTGATGTCATTTCCTTCACATATAGATTGTTCGTTTGTGCGGTCACCGTCACCGCCGTCCATGTCCGGGACTTTAATAGTTTATTTTATTACGCGTAGCTTGGAGATGAAGATAATAGGACTCGTTGCAGTTGAAAAGCAACTTTGTATTCACAGGATATCAAAGCGTGACTGGCGTTTTTGCTTAATTGCAGGTGAATCATGCCTTTCGAGGCATGGAATCTCGAATGGAGCACGCCGGAGGTAACGACAACGCTGGAGGACGATCTGGACTCGGAGGACACGTACACTCCGTACGCGGAGCGTCCGGAAACGTACATTGTCCCGATCGTGTTTTTTATCATATTTGTCGTGGGCGTATTGGGCAACGGCACACTTGTCATCATCTTCTTTCGACACAGAGCGATGCGCAACGTACCGAATACGTAAGCACTCTACATAAATATCAATTTAGTATCCGCTTGGAGATTTTCTACAGGTGAACAAGAACATTTTTTGAGGTAGGAATGAAGTCTTAAAGTTTGAGACGGAATATAAAATATTCGGGATGATAGGATTATGTCAATTTGCTGAATTTTGACGAAACTTTCTACCTGTAGATACATCTTATCATTGGCCCTTGCTGATCTGCTCGTCATCGCAACGTGTGTGCCCTATACGGCGCAAATCTATACTGTGCCCACTTGGAAATGGGGCCTCGCTTTGTGCAAACTTTCCGAAATGACAAAGGACATCTCCATTGGTGTATCGGTCTTTACATTGACCGCGTTATCAGCTGAGCGATACTGCGCCATTGTGAATCCTCTAAGGCGATTTCAGGTTAGATCACAGTCAATGCTTTCATCTAGTTGCCAATTGTTTTATTCATTAAACTCCCATTCTAATTAAGATAAAGTGGGTAGAAAGGACTTATTTACTGCTTTGTCAAAGTTCATTTTTAGTTTGTTTTGCAGCAAGTTAAATATTAATTTAATATGTAATGTGTTTTATTACTCCTCGATGATAACGTAATGATAACTTCGAGCGCACGTTGCTAATCAAAAAGAATCAGGAATCACAAAAGATTACAATTTACATTCTACACATGCCGGAAAAAAAAACAAGTGGAACACATTTTGTCTAAAAAAAATTACTACACTAATTAGTGAATATTTATGATTCCTGGATGTCACATTACATTGAATCTTGTAGTACATTGATGATGATATTGATTTTTAATATTAATTTTTAATTCAACTTTAATTGTACAAAGATTTCGCCCAATATTTGCGTTTTTTCAACACCGGACAAATTGGGTCTAATGAATCGTAGATTATTCGTAAATTTTTTTGGGGCCTATATTGTATTGGCTTTAAAAATAAAAGAACTGAGAATTTCTTGTAGTGTTTAATAGACAATAATAATTTGCAGTAATTAAAATCTTCCGGATTTTAGTTTATTTTCGGTTTATGACTTAAACGACAATGTATATATTAATAAGTTATTTAAGATATTCAGATTTGATCTAGGTACTTTGATGCGGAGACGAATGAACATTCCTTAGCAGTTTATATTGCGCACAACAACAAAATATCCTTCTTCAACTTTAAGTCAGTTTGACATATCATCTTTTTTCAACCTTATGTTTTTTATTATATATATATTAATATTTATATGTCGGACAATTTTGTCGTCTGAACAATTGTTGGATCACCCAACCTCACATACTTTATTTTAAAAGTAGTTTGAAGTAATATTAAATTGTGTTTGAAATTGAAGACTTCAATTGCTTTAAACTCTAATTTATCACTATGATCTTTATTTTATGTGGACTTAATAAGCTCTTTATTAGCCTCTAAAGTGCTTGATTTTCCTACTAGCACTGATAAAACAAAGCCAGCTTTATTGTTGAAATACCAGGTTTCTCCTGTTTTATGTATCTCCTAAATATTAATCGGCTTTGTAATCAGGGTTAGTGTGCAAATGAATAACATAGTCTGATTAAAATATGGCACCAAACCGTGTTGAATTGTGTGAGCGTTATAGTTTCTATTGTGCACGCGGTAGAAGCGCGATCATTGTGGGTTTGGAAAAGCGGGGCGGCTAGAGTGACGCAATTGTTTGACGGTATTTGCCCTTAATCCGTTTAAATGGGAATGCTGCATAGTATAGCACGAATGAATGAAACGAAACGTATGAAGCACCTTCAAAGCGTTGCCACGGTTGCCACTTACGAAACAAAACAGTGGGCATAAGGGAACATTCGCAAGGAGCAGCCATCCTGTAACTCTAGAATGTTTGAGAAGAATAAAATTGGAAGTTTGCCACTTTGTTCCTTCAACTGATTTCTACCTTACAAAAAGTAATTTCGCTTCAATCCAGCTTGAACCTTCACATACCAAAGCTATTAAAGGAAACCTAGGACATCAAATTCATCTTGGAAAGTTTACACCTTATTGTTTGAGTTAATTGATGAACTTTATATTTCTAGAAATTGATTATTATTTATTTCCACAGATAAAACCTTTGACATTACTAACAGCAATCCTCATCTGGTTTTTCGCTATCCTCTTGGCCCTCCCAGGTGGAATCATCTCCCGCCTTGAAGTAATACCCTTGACCAACACTTCAACTAATTTGAACATCACTGTCTGCTCACCGTATCCAGCACCACCGTACAAACGCACCTACGCTCGGTACAGTGTGGTAGCCAAGGCGTTGATCTATTACTTTATTCCGCTCTGTATCATCACCGGATTCTATGTCCTGATGGCACAGCGCCTTCAGGCAAGCACCCGGGAGATGCCCGGAGAGCTTCAAAGCCAGAGCCAGGCGCAAACCCGAGCTCGACGGCACGTCGCCCGGATGGTCATGGCATTCGTGTTCTGTGAGTAAACAACTTGGTCGGCTTTCATATCAACTCAGCCTGGAAGCAGCAATTCTTTGCTTCCAAATAACACCCGCGATGATTTAGCTCTGACGAGATTTCTCCATTCTCACGTAATTTCATTTGCGTTTTTAGTGTTCTTTATTTGTTTCCTGCCCCACCACATCTTTATGCTATGGTTCTGGCTGTATCCATCCGCGGAGGATGAATATAACGACTTTTGGCACGCTTTGAGAATCATAGGCTTCTGTCTCAGGTAAACCATTCACGTACTTGGAATACATGTTGATGAACTTGTTTATAGCTTTCTCAACTCATGCGTGAATCCTGTGGCTCTGTACTGCGTCAGCGGGGTGTTTCGTCAACATTTCAATCGGTATTTATGCTGCCGAAGACAACGAATTCTACAACGCGCAATTCCTTCTCAAGGCAACTGCGAGACAAGTTTTAACTCTACTTGTCGTAGACACACCCAGGTGAGACGGGGATTTGCTCGATCCTAATTAATTCTGAGCATGGGGTGAATTGAATCGACGCAATAATTGTTTCCTGGAAATTATTGGTTGGTTCTCTAAAATACGAGTATCGTTTTCAATTCCTAGCATCTTGAAATAAAGATGTTTTGTTTTAGGGAACAACCATGGAAACACACAGTGTTTATCGAAAAAACACCCTTATTGCGCGACAGACTACCTACGAGGGTACAATGATCAATGTCGAGACGTCAATCAATACGAAATCGATTGACAATTCGTTAGTACTCTCCGCTTGAAACAACGGTACGTGTTCGACGCGCAAGACACAAGGAAAAAGAAGAAAAGTTGAATCCTGGAATAATGTCTAAACCTTCTATTTGCTATTCGCTGAGGAATATAATAAATAAACCCAGGATTAACCCATCAAAATATAATTACAACCTTCACTAAAGTATACCAATTAATTATTACTTATCGCATTTAAGCTGTGTTTGTAAATCAAAGAACTCCACTTCGGAATTATTAAAATAGTCTTTAGAGAATTATTGTGTGTAAAAGTAATGAAGTAATTTATGTAATAGAAAGGTAAGGTTGACTGTTTTTACTATCCTAGCAGGTATGTATATATAATTTGTAGATGAAAAACTGATCAATGTAAATGATAATTATGTAAAATATAAGAAACTCCCTACAGAATGTATACAGATTTTAAAATAATTGAAAGATTTGAATTGAAAAAAGTCATAAGTTTAGTAATACTTTTTTTCCTTTATTGCATTTAATACAAATTTGACGTTTAATAGTAATAATAATATCAATAATATATTTTGTACACATGCAATCGCGCAATACAAACAACGGTCCTTCAGCCATAGAAAAACAGTAATTAATGAAATAAATTGAAAACAATAATAATAATAATAATAATAATAATAATATGGTTTCCTTCAATCGGGTAGAAGTTTTCGAATGTGTGAAATTAGCGGTTCTTAAGGAAGTGTAGAAATTGGGTGGGATCTTTCTGGAGAACCCTTTGTTGCGCGGGAGACGCGGCGAAATTATTATCCAAATAATTTCGGCCTATAAAAAGCCGCCTCAACTAAGAGGATTTTTATTGAGAAATGATTTAACTGATACTTGAATTAGATTTGAATGAGACTGATTAAAAGTAGACTGAGACTTTAATGATAGACTGATTTTTATATTTTCTACCGCCTTTTAGAAACTAAGCACAATGGTAACGTTCAGGCTCTCTAGATTGATCTTGGAGTTTGAGACTAGCGCCGGTGACACCAGGTGCTTTAGACCGATTGCAGTGAGCGACTGCAATCGGTAACACCCTTCTATACCTGTTACAAGTTTGTGTTTGAAATGTTGTGCAATGAATTATTAGGATGTCTTAATTTAGAAATGATCCGAATTGCTCCTCGTTCGCCTACTATCAAGTTCCCTTTTTTTATTGTTTTTGATGCAAGAGCCATGCACATGCATCCATAAGCTAGAATAGGCCTACAGACATTTGGCGTTTATTTTATGGAATAATAAATAACTAAGAAAACTTACAGAATTTTTGCACAGTAAATTTAACCAATCTTTGCTCCAGCAATAAGAGAAGCCTTATCTGAGGAAATTTTGAGGAAAAAGGAAAACACAGTTTCTTCCTTAGTACGTTAGAAGACAATTTAATTAAAGGCGATCGAAGTTTACATGATAGTTACAACAAAAATACATCCATCAACTCTGCGTGAAATAAGACGAGTGATGAGATCTACAGAGTTGGTCATACTCAGCAGTTTCTTTCATGCAGTATGCAGGGAGGTTAATCTAAATAAATCTACAATTCCCAAAATATTGGGAATCTTCCATGCTCACTTGGTGAAAAAGACTCCTGGGTATAACTAACCCTTTTCAACTGTTTCACGTCTAGTGCCTTTGAAATGAATATGTAAACTATGTATGAAAATTCTCATATAGTATTTCAAGATAGTACAATCTAATAGTCAATGTAAGTCAGTGTCATTTAAGGTTTTCAAACCATAATCTACAAATTTATTCCTTACTTGGGACTATTATATTTACATTGTCAGTCTTAATAATTGACTAATTTGAATTAGGATTTTATAAATATAAATATTTTTTGCAAATTACATCAAAACAACAATAAAACCGAATTGCATTTTTGCGAATTCGGTTTAACAAGTGACTAAAAGTAAGTGTTAAGTTTTATTTACATAGTGAAATTTGAACACTTTTCGTAAGCGCACTTAACGACATTCCAAATATGCATAACTTATCTAGTGGTTAGCAGCTTTTAGAGTAAGATCTCTGCTTTCAAAGAACTTTTCAACGTCAATATATCCTTCGAAACGTTTTAAATTTGGCTTTCAGATGGCACTACAGGTACCATCTCTAAATGAAAACTCACGGAAATTTAGAAAATTCCGCTCACATAAATGTTTCACCTTCATTTCAAATTCATTTCAACAAGAAGAAATAAATTTGTTTTACTACCTGCTACAACTCTTTCATTGATGTATTAAATTGAAACAGCCTACCTCCTTCACTCCATAAAAAGAGTATTCAATAGATATCACGCAAAAAAGTAACTCTCTGTTCAATAACAACGACTACATTATGTATATTTATGTTTGTTGCTGTTCTTCTCAAGAAAACTATAACAAAGCATTTATAATTTGTATAGAAGAAGTTGGTATTTAAGCCATAATCAGAACAAACGAGAAGTTTACAATTCGTGGCTCCCGCCCCAATTGTTTTTGCAAGATTTAGCCGAGAGTTGTCTTTGTGCTGCTTCTATTGCTAAACTACATTCTGGCATGCGGTTGGAAGCTAGCGGATTCAAAGAGAAACGTCGAGAATATGGTAAAACATGAAAAAGCGCATGTCGTCCATTTATAATCCACGGTCGAGAAAGCAGAGTTCGGCAGAAGGAATGCCGTCGACGTTGCCAAGGACGGAAATTTAATGACAACGAATGTGAAGAACGATGGCAGTCTGAAGCTCATAGTGACTGAATATCAAAAGGTGCTCATGGACAATATCCTAAGCAATTCGTCCTGATATCATGCATTTACATATCATACCATCAGTCGGAAGTGAAGCGGAAGAGCGGTTAGAACAAAAAGGCGAATTACATCCGGCGCTAGGTTTTTCACATTGCGTAAAGCAAATCCACAAATTTGCCAGAGTAAAAAGCGGCTAACATACCACAATTGCTCTGTGGCAATTTAAGTTTTAATCCTGTTATCAGCTTCTAACACCCAGCAGGTCGAAAATTTCTAGCAGCATCGTAAATCGCCTGATCAATGAATTTAATGAATTGTGAGCAAACTAAATAAACACCCGCAAAACGAGCGCGCAATATTTGCCGCCCAAACAACTCCGGGGCGGTTATGATCGTGGGAGCATTGTGTTTTGGGCAAGCTTTTGTATTTCTTGTTGGCCAGTGTAAGACCGCGATCTGAGTGATTGATGACATGTACTGACGGTGTCATATCGTCTCTGTAAATTTGTAAAATCGTATAATTCAATCTAGAGGTTTGATTCAAACAAAATGAGGTTGACAATTTTCCTAGAGTACTCGAATACAAAAGAAGAATTGTTATACAGAAATTTAATTTATGATTTTGTTTCAAAGCAGAAGTGTTCTTGGCATGGAGAATTTTTCATCCTTTGTGTCATTTTATTGTGTGAATGCGACTTCTTTTGTTATAATAAGCTTCTTTTCTGAGAGAAATGTTTATGAATAGTTTGTATTACAAAAGCTATTAGTATATAAATAGAACGTATTGCTTTCTTATTCTTATTATATAAAACCACTATTCACTATCTATCGATATCCTCTAAGTTCAAAAGAAGCAATGCATACTAAAAACTTAATTCAAACCTACCTTTCAGAAAACTTTCCTTAAGAGCTTATATAATTTAATCCTTGCTTTCTCAATGTAAATATATAAAGAGAATGAAACGATGTTTTTCAATGTATGTTTAGCTTATTTTAACCAAATTTAGGTTGGGAATAAAAATAAAACATTAAATCTTATTTACCATGGATACAACAATAAATAAGTTAAACAACTTGAATCAGTTATTTAGATTTTATCGGAAGTTGCACTTCCTTTCGCGTGTCTTTGCAACTGACACGCGCTGCCACCATCTGTGTGTTTGCTTGGCGGTGTTGATATATGTTGTGAGCTTTTTATTTAAACCTTTACAGTATTATAATAAAAAAAAGATTCTCCTTAATATTATAATTGCAGTTCATAGCTTAGAATCAAAATCATATCTATGTTTAATACAAAGTTTTACAAAAAAAATTGTTGTTTTTGTTGTCTTTCAAGCTACATTCGCCTCTATTGTAAATCTAATATATTCTAACTCTATAGAAATAATTATATTCCGGTATATTATAAATCAGAAGTTATGCAATTATATAAAAAAACCAAATAGAATTTTATGAAATTCATTAAATGAAT
Source organism: Diploeciton nevermanni (assembly GCA_027575565.1). Classification (NCBI taxonomy): domain Eukaryota; kingdom Metazoa; phylum Arthropoda; class Insecta; order Coleoptera; family Staphylinidae; genus Diploeciton; species Diploeciton nevermanni. The sequence goes on from JAODIE010005969.1 coordinate 17,253, forward strand.
AAACTTTGCTTAAATTATTATTATAAAACTTCCAACTCAAAGCTTTTTAAAAAGAAAAAAAAAAAAGAAGACCCAATACTTTATAACTACAATTATCTAATTGTATTATGACTCTCTTAAACAGAAAAAACGTAACAGAACCATTTCAGCTTCTTGAGCAATTAAACTTGTTGAAAGACAAAGATTCATTTCTTTCTAATTAATAAAAGTTAAGAAAAATTGCTTTATCTTAATTAGTAAAAACTCTCGGAAATGTAATAATTATAATGAGAGAGGGCAATTTGATTGTAAATCAAATTAGCAAAATACAATTATATGATGGAAAGAAAATATTATTTTAGAATTAACTTAAGCATATATTGTTAAGTGCTTCAGATTTTGTCGTTTTCTTCTTTTTTTTTGTGTTTTTCGTGATAATTTAATGACATAAAACAAATATTATTTTTTGGATTAAAGGGGACAATATAGAGTTGTTTCAAATACAGGTAAATTGTTAATATTTTAATAATGTTTTTATAAATAAACTGAAATAACATTTTGAATTTTATTTAATGGTTGGAAATTTTTAGGGTAAATTTAATATCTAATTTCATGTTTTCTTGTCCTTAGGTAAGAGATAATATACGCAAAATTTAATGTGTTTACATTAAATCATCTGCATAGAAATATTATTAATATTTATATATATTAAATATATTTACATAATTATTTTGTAATGTTGTGGCAAAAACGTGCAACAACGTTCAAAGAAATGAAACCAAAATAAAAAACGTTTTGATTTCTATTATTAAATTGAATCAAACTATTTTTTATATATATATATATATATATATATATATAATTTTGGAAATCAAATTCCAATTCTACCATGCACCCTCAATGGAAGCACTATGGAATATTCTACGCACATAAATATTCGCGCAGAGGCATGGTAATCGCAATCGCTTTGAGTCAAAAATCTAGTGATAATGTTCAGGACGCTTGCGCTCGCTCCCCATTTGGCGGCGGATCGTGGCGGCGGCAAGGACGCTGCAAAACATTTCTCACTCTGTTTCGGTTACGTGCGTACTGCGCATCAACTTGCAAACTCAACACATTACTTCTTCAGTAAAGTTTACGCAGTCTATTTGGAAATCCTACAAGCAACAGATTATGCTAACAAGGCATTAGTAAAAATTGCTGACATCGAAATACAACGCGCATTTTAAATTTTTCGTGACAACTTCTGACAGTGATTTAAAATGTGAACGAAATTTATTTGGACCGAGTAGTAATTTTTATCTCTCACTCTTCGTAATGCTTGAAGTAAATAAAAAACTTCGAGTTCTTTGAAGTTGAGGCAGTAAAAATCGTTCTTTCCTTCTCCCGGAAAATTGGTGCAAAGTTAAGACAGGTGTCAAGACAAAACTGCAGGTAATAATAATCAGTCATGTTCTATTTATATTATTTTCTAGCGTTTAACACAAAAATAAATTATGTCGATTTTAATCTGTTGAATCTATATTTTACAAATTAAAAAGATCTCGAAAAATAAAAGTTATATTATTCTGTTTGTGTTCACAGAAGGAATCTTTTCCTTCTTTATTTTCAGGAAAGAACCCTGTTGAATATGCCTTACGGTGTCCGATGTATAAAAAATTCAGATCTCTATCTAAGAAAATAAGTGAAATAAAAATGTCAGTCCAATTCTGATTTAAGAGAAGAAATTTACTGACTTATTGTGGTCTTTTCTTTTGAAGAGAAATCTTTGCTAAATTCAAGGTTTTTGTAGGGCTACACTGATGGATTAAAAGATTCGCTTGTAATCTTAATAGATTTTCCTGCCTGTAAACACAAAATTAAATTTAGAGCAAAATAAACCAATTTCAATTTAAACGGGCCAGAGAACAAGATCTATATTACTGAAGATTTTCCTAGCCAGGATTAATTTCACAGTTATGTAAATTTCGATCACTTCATAGTTTAATTCTGAATTCAACTGAGGTATATTTCACTCAGCACTTGTAACCAGCAGCTTTTAAATGTGTTTGCTTGAAAAATTGATGTAAACGCTGCATTCTTCCAAATACTCTTGTAATCAGCGTAAAGTAAAAAATTCTGTTTGACGTTTTGTAAGTGTGAGAAGCCACAAAAACTTAATATGTTATGCACGAAAAACAATTTTTTTTTCAATTTTAAATTTACTTTTAAGTTGACTTTTTAATTAACGAACTTTATTCCGATTTTATATTAAGCTTATTAATAACGCCAATAATTTTGACAATTTTTGCCTTTAATATTTTAATTAATGCATACAATTGTAAAAAAATATAAAAAGGAAATTAAATAAGTAATTTACTTTTAGAAACTTTATTGAGAAATTTTAATATCTAAAATAATTATTTAGCATTTTAGCGTAAGTTAACACTCATTATATTTTTACCGAAAGTTTTAAATGAAACAATACTTTCTGTTAAAAAGTTAGTTTTGCTTAGTTTTTTGAATAATTTCAAAATAATTACTGTTTTACACAGTAAATAATAAATATTTCTCTTCTATGTAAAAAGCTCACCTAATTTTTTTTTACTTTTGTACTAAACTAAAATTTTTTGGGAGCAACATAATCTTCCTAATCAACCAAATTCAAAATAATGAAACATTAATTTTGCAATTTTCAATTCACACCGTATGTGTATTTTCCTATCTCGTAATATTTTAGAAATATGATTTGTTTGCAGAAATAAGGACCTAAATCTCATTTTTCAAAGTCGTGATTAGATATTTTATATTATGCCGTACTTTCAGACTTTAAGAAGCATCTCAAATTTATAAAATAATATTTTAGGGACTTTATATATATATATATATATATATATATATATATATATCTTAGCTACATACCCTCCGGGTTATAAGTCGTTTCAAAAAGTTAAGTTTATCTTTTTATTCAAAAAAGAGTTTATAATCTAAAATACACGATATATAAAATCATAAATAATGGCAAGAAATCCATAAGATTTTTTCCTTTTCTGCTTTCAACCTATTTATTTTTCGTAAAGATTTTCATTCTCCTGGCTTAGTAATTTCAAGAGCAAATTCATGTCGTAATTTCATAATGTTTGTCAATTAGAATGGATGTTTATTTAATGATATGTCATCGTTAAAAGCAAAATTAGGTAATTTATAAAACTGTTTCTTACATTTTTTTATTATTAAAGCCTTAAACTTCCAGCAGTTTAGAAATGCGACATTGTTATAAATTTAATATGTTAGGTTGATTGCGCTACTAAAAGGTAGATTATTCATCTACGCCTTAGTTATATTAATAACATTATTAAAATAATTTTCTATTGATGAAATGCAGTGCCAAGTTGCAAGTTCTATAAACGTATTAAAATAAAGTATTTTTTATAATTTCAATAAAAAAACAAAGCATTTCTTTTAAACATTACACTTTTCACAAGTAAATACTTTAGGTGAACTTGTGACCCAGTGGAAAAACATTTTTGCGGATAAATTTAGCAATTATTAATATTAAATTGAATTTATTTTCTAAACAATAATTTAATAATAATTTAGTTATATCTTTGTTATTTAGGTTCTAGAAATGACTACAAACTTATCTTTAAGATAAGATTTAAGATTTATCTTTTCTCAGAAGCATTTGATAATTTTGTGCTTTATAAAAGAATTATTTTTATATTATATTAAATAAGTTAATATATTTTGACTTTATGAAACATGAATCCGTACAACTAAAAAATAATAAAGTCATTATTTATTGTTTTGTTCTTTGTTTATTTAGCAACACAAAAAATTGATTTTTTCCAAATAAAATAAATTTAATAACACTTATTGTAAAAAATATGCAGCGTTATTCATTCATATTATATATTTATAAGTAAAGTCTATTAGACTATGATTTTATAAAATATTACAGTTTGCACCTAAACTAAATTACTTCGTCATCTTAAACTTTAAACAAGGCGAAAACTTAATTAATATGGCCGTTTCAATGAACTGCTTGCTTTATACGTTAATTAAACAAAGCATGTAAAGAATGTACCACACAAGAATTCACACAAGAATAATTATTAAAGAAAAGCAGGGAACTAGAATTGAGTTAATTTTTAGTTGCATCTAAAAATACATCTTTGATGAAACCTTACCTTTTCGCTTGTCTCAAATGTAACTTTGTGACGCAATCTGCACTCATTAAGTTTTGCGTAATTTTGATTCATGTTAAGATCAATTATCTATATTGCTTGGTGGTGCATGTTCCTAACAGACTAGATTAAACTTTGGCCCAATTCATTTCGTGATACAGGTTATACCACATACAACCTCAAAACTTTGATTGGAATTTGGATGAAATGTGCGACATTTAATTTCATTTCATGTGATGAAAATGTTTTCATATAAAACTTTTGTCATTACTTAATTTATGCGTAACTTTTGAATTAGTACTAATGCAAAAACGTATGATATTCATCATATAGCCTCTGCACATTATTACCCACACACTCTTCCTTCCATTACCCGTGATTACATCGATGTGGCGTTAAAGTGAGCTGATTTTTTGGCTGAAATATTTTTTACGCACGTATAATATGAACTAGGTCAGTTTGTTATGCATGTAATCAAACTTAGTATAATCGTATAAAGCTAGAAGCTCCAGGAATCGTTGAGCTCAGTGCTGTAGTTGTTCCTCTAGTTGCAATTATATTTAAATAATTACTGCATGTAAAGAGAAGAATGATTAATGGTTAACTTCAATAAAGTCATGCTTGTTGTTTGTTCTTTGCCTTGCAATATTTATTGATATCTCTTGAGTTTCTGCAAATACTGATTCATATCAATGACGATAATTTGACTGCACGACAGTGGAACCTACACTGTGTCGTAAACTCACATGACTGACTTATTTATTCCGAGTGGAGTAGTGGGGATTTACACTTCATGCGTGGAAATACACGGGGCCTTACGTATATTACCGAATCACTGGTATATATTTTTATATCTGCATTTAAATTTGAATGTTAGAAAATCTTTATTGTTTACTTATAGTTGCAGCATACAGAAATTATTTGGTAACTACACAACATTCATGTTCAATGTTCATAAATTTATTATTAACTAGTTTTCAGAACGATAGGAAATTAAATTCTTTTCACTGGAAACGAGATCTACCAAGCAGTATTGCGAACTTGTGACAAAAGTAATTTGATTGGATTTTAATCTTTTCGAATCTAACTTTAGATTTCTTCTCACACTCACTAATAGCTTCCGGATGTATCCGGTGTAGAACCAGTGGTAGGAGTAAAAAGTGGATGGATTTATTGATGCAAATTGGTATGATGCGTAATTTTGCCGACGAAGCAAATTGCTTTTACCAGAATTCGGAGAAAAAAATATTTGTGTATGATTTTTGAAGTCAATGTGACAGGCTGCGAAAAGCTATAATTTAAAAAAAAAAAAACGTTTTTTTTTCTTTTTTCTCAAATTTTGACACATAGTTAAAAAGTACCAATTTGGGCTTGACATCCCAGTTGTTCTGGCAGTTATTTTATTTTGTTGCGACTCATACGAAAAAGTGACAACTCGTATCACTGTCAATCAGTATCAAAGGTAAAAGCAATATAAAAATAAAATATCCAACATCCTTCACTTAACGCAAATTTAAATAATAGATGCTACGAAAAAAAAAACAAGAAACATTTTGATTCAATTTATTTGTAAGTACTCTAATATTTTGCGTTTTCTATGGTTATTATTTAATATTAGTGTTTATGGTCAATAACGCACTATAAAAACAGACTTTTTCTAATTTCGTAATAGAAAGCTGAAAGAATGACGCAACCACCCTATGTCAAAGTCATAGGTATCATTTGCATGACGTATAATTTACATAAATTGTAACGAAAATGAATGGCCTCGCGTGAATGTGATTATGCAATCACATTATCGTTGCATACATTTGCTAAGCTTTGAGTCAATTCGCGCATCTCCTTCCGGAAAACACGTCACAGTACTTTAAAACTCCATTTCGAGGATAGAATAAATGCTACGAATTCTGCAAGTCTGCGGGAAATAAATTAAGCGTGTCGTTGTTGTATCGTTGAAGAAGTTATTACGTTTTGATGGAAATGCAAGTTAGTACCTATTTGTCTTAAATAGTATTAAGCCCGGCTTCGTTCTCAATTCACCAATACGCAAATTCTGTTGAAGTGCATCGTAAAAGCAGGGCCATGTTATAGATAATATTATGAATGGAAGCTGCGGCTAAGAAGCGAGGAACTAGCGCTCACTGAACAAAGCAATAAGCGTTGTCGTTTAGTCCCTCCGTGGGCTTTGAAAATTAAAAAGGACCGTAATATAACGACTCAAAGGATAAGCTGTTACCGCCTACGCAATCTCTGTTTGTTAATTATTTAAGTATTTGTTAAATAAAATGAGAAATTGCAGTATTATATTTTTCAGAATGCAACAATCTTTCGACTAAAATGCTAAAGTTTGCATAGACGGTATGCTTAGAACGTTGAATTGTTTAATTTAGAAGGTGTCAGATGCATGAAGATATGTTGACAAGACGACAGTGAAACACAAACTGCTCTGGGACTGCACCGAAGTGGCGCATATAAGTAGAATTGAGTAGAGGGGATGAACAGTGAGCAGCTCGATGAACGTATCGAGCAGCGAGTAAAAGACTCGGTGCATAAGTTAGTAAGTCTACAAGAATGTATGTTTCTTCTTGATTCGATTATTTTATATATTCTTTTGTGTGGACAATATAGCAACAACAGGTACCTAAAGAACACTGACAAATTGTTCTCTTGAGATCCAATTATATTTGCAATCTAGCAAATTTGTAGTCACGTCGCAAAATTTCCAAGTTTCACTCCTGCTGGACCGCTGGACCGGGTGATGATCGAAATACTCAAAATCAACTCAAATGCTCCAATGCAAATCCATTAATTTTGTTTTATTAGATTGCTATATCCTGGTTAGGGATTATGAGATTTTTGTGCCATAGTCGCGCGTTTGCTTGCGCCAACCGCAGTTTATCACCGCGTGGGTATGCTCGACGCAATCCTGAATCGATGATGGACTTGACGTACTAATAATTCGCATTCATTTGCGCATCCCACTATTGTCAGCCACTGAGCGCTTTAATTACACATGCCCAGTCAATACTAGTGCAACGTTTAGGCAAGCTGAAAGCGCTGGTGTGACCGTTTTGACAGCAATTGTTATCTAATTGATGGTAAAATGTTGAATGTACGCCCTAGACAGTCAAAACAGATTCGATGTGACTATTGCATACCTGTCTGTTTCAACAACGCAATTGCGTTTGTGAATTAAATTTATGTAATTCTATTCACTTTAGATATTCTTGCACTTTTTTCGCGCCTTTGCACGCCTCCACCAATTGTAAGTTATAAAGACAAAAAATTGCACATGAAGCATTTTCCCAAATCGTAATCATATAAATGAAGGCACCTAATATGCACCTTGCGATATGGATGTGGAGTAAATAGAAAATGCTTAGAACATTTGGGTCTAGGCTGTTGGAGGCAACGCAGCTTAAAATTTATTTGCGTCGTATTGCATAAATACACTTACTATCTCGTAGAAAAACTTACAAATCTACATTTAAATCTAATAAAAGATAGTACAATAATTTGAGATAGTACTCTAAATCTATTTGAAAAATCAAGAAGATAAAATGGGTCGTTCATCTGATTGAGTCGATAATATTTCTTGGTAATTACACGTCAATTTTAATTTGAACGCTACAATAAAGAATTGTAGCATTCGTCACGAACTTGTAATCAATTCCACTTTTTTGCAAACACTGATAGTTTGTTTAATTGATTCTCCTGCAGCAGTACTTTGCTTAGAATTCCAAGCAGAAAGCTTACAATTGAAATGTTTCGGTTCTCAAAGTATCCGAAGCGAAAAGACCATCCAGAATTTTCACTTGTAAATTCTAAAGTTAAGAAATAACAAACTATTCCATTAGTTTGTTGACTGTCTCAATAAATTGACTTTTTTGCTAACTTCAATATGGTGGTTCGTTTTGAGTAATGCGCAGTAAAATTAATTTCTTTTTACATTCCTTAGAAAATTATTGCATTGAAGAATATTAGCATTTCTAAGCTTTTATAATGCGTGCATTATGAAAGGACGCGAACGATTTTAATGATATCTTTTGATGACTGACGTCAGTCATTTGAAATGCTCATTTACGAACTCATTCCAAACGATCTTCAACCATCATTTAAATGTTTATAACAATCCAATTTGCTTCAAAACTACTTTGATTATGGTCAATGTCAATTGAAACGCTTTGAACAAGTTTTAATTAAATTCACCAGAAACAAATTGCTCAAGAATTGGGAAACTGTGCAATTGCAGCTTGTCGTGGAGGAAGACAATTTTGCACTATTTTTTTTTTTTTGAAACGGACTTTGTTCTGTGATAATTTGAGTTAGCACCCACTATCTGTGGAAGCTTAGTGAAAAATGCCATTTGAAAGTTTCATCACTTTACGGAATTCCGCAGAGAATTAGCTCAAGGCTAAAAGTGGGTTTATAAATGTAATTAAGCAGCAGATACGAATAGAATAATAAATTAGAGTGAAATTAATTTGTGACTGAAAAATTGCGTAGTATAAGAAAATCAAGATCAATGATTTGATATCTTCACTGGGGATCTGTGTTGCAAACACTAGGCTGAAAACGTAGGGAAGTAATTCTTTTATTTGAAGTTCCGGCTGAACATCAGATCTCATGAATCCAATGGTGTAATCAGTTTTTTCCTTTAATGCCTCGGTTGAATTTATATTCAATTCAAAAAATTTTGCCTTCAATTGGCGAATTTTTTTGCTTTTTTTTCAAATAGCAAGTGGTTCTAGGTATTAAAAATTGATTGAGACGAATTGAAAACGTCTTACTAAAAGTTTGTAATATTTTGGTGCGACACTCGTTTTACATAATATTGAAATCAGGAATTACTTGCATGTCTTGGTTTTGATTAATTATTTTTTAAAGGTCATAATAGATTTTAGTATTGTATTTACCTATTTGTATTATGTAAGTTGTTTAAAAAATTGTCATTTGAAAAATACATCATTCTAACTAAATGGAATAAACCAGAGTCGAATGCACACTAGGGAGAAACCGCGCAAACGTGACTTTTTTATGTATGCTGCAGTGGTGGCAATGGTTTTGAAAGGAAAACACAGGTGAATCGACTGCATTGTGAAATGTAAAGTGTTCCATATTGACTCAAACTTTTAGTGTGCGTTTTTCCTTCGAAGACCATTTTAACGTTGCGAAAATAAATTCACTCCTTTCTAGTTTATTTCCGTGAGTATAAAATTCTTCACTAATTTACATCAGTACGATTCACTCCCATCTTATAATAATAAATCATTTTCGTGTCCGTACGTATATTCACAAGATCATCAAAGTTTCGTACGACCTGTAAATCAATTTCGAGGGTACTATTTGGAACTAAATTCGAAAATAATCCGTACCGCCAGATCAAATTAACTTAATGCGCTTTCTTGCAATCGATTTTCGTAAATTAATTCAAATGATTTCATCGGTAAACGTGGTTTGCGTAATGAAAAATCATTTCAAGTTCGGTTTGCCACGTTCTTGGTTATGCAAGAGAATCAAGTGTGGCGTTATATGATGTGAATAAATTTAATTATAGTTCATTAGAAACAATCTCCTCTTGACGCCGATAAATTAGCAAAAAGCCGTCGTAGCGTGGTCCGTGCGGCCGCCAGTGTCCACGTCGTCATTGTTTTAATTAGCGCCAATATATGAAGCTGATAAGTCCTTCATAGTGGAAGTAGTAATTGGACCGCCACCATTGCAAACAATCGGACGTTATTCCCAGCTTGAAGATAGCATAAATGGCATGATAAAAACGTGTGCTTTTGTATGACCTACAAATGAATGTTGTGTTTTTTACAGAGAATTGTTTTCTCGTTAACTAGTATGAAACAAATTTATTGTTCTTTGGAAAGAATATATCAATTTCACTGTTGTGCATGTTTTTCTTTGAGAATTATAATGAACCAAAAGAAGCGGAAGATGAATTGCATAAATCATGCAAATTCATATGAATGCTGATATCTTGATTAAGCTACAGTCGATTACACACTATCAGAAACCGCATTGATGTGACTCTGATATACACAGTTCAGTGGTGGGGGTGAGAAGTGACATAGCAAGTTAGCAGCTTGGCCGCAGTGTGTTATGGCGCATATTGATTCCAATATCTGTGATTCTTTTGAGATTAGAAAACATACTTTTCTAGAATTTCATGAGAATAGAGTACTTAATTTATAGCTGCTACTAAAGAATACATTACGGATACTGATGAGATGTGTGCCATGTTTTATGGTTACAATGAATCAAAAGACAAGAAAAATGGATTGTATTATTTAAGCAAATACAGATGAGTGATAGTGGGTGATAACCAAAAACTGACTACACTGAACTCACTTTTTATAGAAAGAATTTTGCTGGGATTGAAAAGTGCTTATGCACTTTTTAATAAATCTATTTTTTTAGTGTGTATAATACTTTCTGAATAATTTCCAAGTCGCACTAAAGAAAACAAATGATACTAGTTGTTTTGTGATGCACGCTTTTCCGGGAGATTTGCTCAAGTATAATTTATGATCACTCGAATGAGAAAACCAATTCGTGACACACACGCAACACATTCTGCACCCAAATTGCATTTGTGTAATTAACGTGGCTTGCGTTTTACATTCGTAGGCGGAATTGAACTAGGGCAGCGGGGGCGGCATCCCGCCGCAGGCAAAACGCTCAAGCGAGACTAGTGCGTTCACCACAGTGCGATTATCCAAATTCACACATCGCGACGTACATTCTGCCAAATCCTAAATGCGAAGCGCTTGCAAAAATAACGCAAAAGTAATAATAATGGCTAGTGACAATTTAATTATGCGAGATTTGTTTTGGCAGGTCGCGAGCGCTATTACGGCGCGCAGTCACAAGTCGTACGCTTCACGTATTTCATTGTACGCCGCCGAAAAAGAAGCAATTTATATCCAAATTAATATGCGCGCAGACAAAACGATATTTGTGCTAATTCGCCGTTTCTAGAAAAAGCACATAACGCAAAAGGCGTTGTTTTCTTTAGTCTCGATGCTGTTTTCAAGTTTTTGCGCATGAGAAACATGGTGTAAATTAAATTATGAAGAAATCATCATCGCCGTTTAGGAGGCTTTACATACCTGCGCTTATTATTGTTAATGCGCGTCTTAATTAACTGCGACCGGTTTTTTACCCCGTGTTGTTTGCAGCCAACGACTGCCGCTTGAGTCCATGTGGAGCATGGATCTTTCCAATGCACCCATGATTATTCTGTTTAATTCGCTTTTGTTTCGCAATTATCTCCCAACGAATTTCGAATCTTATGTGTGGTGCGCAACTGCACAATGCATGTCAGGGAGGATATCAATTCCAGTCTACCGGCCAGCGCCAGAGCAACTGAAGGCAGCCACGGCAAGTATAAATATTTGAGTGTGCGGCTTCAAACAGCTTCCGAGTTGCGTTGGGAGTTGACGGCTAATCGCGCGCGGAAAATGTTAACCATTCCAATAGCGTCTGCACTCTCAGCTTAATCTACATTATCAACCTGAAAACTTTCGACCAACTGCCAGCACGATGATTTTTGTCCGATAATTCCGGAAAGTATGCTGCACGCGTCGGAATCGCCCGGAAACATTCTGCTCGCGTGCACACTTCACCATCATGCGATTCGTGTTAAGTGTTTAGCTATAGTGTACTAATTGCTGGCGTTAATTAATTTTTTTGTTTACCACCGCTCGGTTGCGCGAACAATGCATGACGAGAACAAGCGGGCGATCTGTTTGTCAACTCGAGATATTATCGATATTATTTGTGGCGTTCGAGGAAATTGCGGCTTTACGGCTGAATATCCAGGTGGATTCCAGTAAAACGGTAAGAACATTTAAAAGAAATTATATAATAGTCAATATTTGCTTCACCACCGATATGAAACAATTTTCTGTCTCTAATTAAAATTGTTATCAATTGTTATTATTCCCTACCGGTTTTGGTTATCATAAATTAGACGTCGCTTTGTTTTCGCAACTTGTTTGCACTTCTAATGCAAAGATACTAATTCTAATTGTAATCGCAATGTGTTGTTGATGTTTGGCAAACATCGCGTATTTGAGATGTGAACGGTCCCTGTGCGCCAGGCCAGAATATCGAAAAGAATGCTAGTATCCTGACACTTCACACGTTTTAAAGGTACAGCAAACACTAATTAATCTCGTTACATATTATTACGGTAATTGCAATGTAATCGTGATTACCTTTATGAATTAGGCCGAGAAAACTACATCAAATTTTAGACAAATATTTATACGGATCTATTACTCAGGCGGCCGCTGGATAATTTTTGCTGGAGATAAATTCATAATAGAAGATTGGAACCAGTATCTAATTGAATTTTGCGCTGCGCTTGACTGACAAATAGAACCGAATGTACACTTAAATTAATGTTAAATAATTACTCATATTCTTGAACTAATCAAATGTTTTTAACCAATTTATGGCAAGCACTTTCAAACTGTCTTGTCTGCAACATTTACGTCCTAAGCATCTTAAAAGACACCAACTTTCCTGGGTGCTAGCAAACTTGATTAAGTGAGTTAGGGAAACACGTTTAGATAGTTCCAGCAGTTTCTCAAAGCATATGAATCAGAGGGTTTGTCTATATTGGTGATGAATGGCCTTCTTAAACGACTTAGCGATCGCAAAACCGTGGCGAAACGTATGAACGTCGTCATCAGCTCCGATTTGGAAATTCATAATAAAACGAAGAAAAGAAAAAAAAACATTCAGCGTGAAATATTTACTGCAGTAATTCGTTCACGACGAGCCGATTTAATTTCCAGTGTTTGGTTGGAAAAATTTATTCCGAGACGGGAGTTTCGATAAACTGGCATAAATTAAGCCGCGGCGTCGATTACTATCGTAGTTGAGTGGTTTTAGCGTTTTTCAACTCAGTCTCAACGTCGTCGTCGTCTGCACGTCGCTTCTACTATCCTGAAATTGATTCGACAACGCATATTTCATCCTTAATGCAAGGGTAAACTCAAATAAAGTACCTTTTCTGCAATGTTTACACGTCAGATGATTAATTGGCGCGTTCGGTCGTGAAAATGACGTGTATTTGCAATCGTAATGTTGTCCAGGGTTGTTCACCCTTTTGGTGTCGTCTGCAAAACTCTACAGATCCAGCATTTATACAGAACCAGGTAACAATAAATTATTATCTAATCTAAATTATTATCATTCCTTCCTAAAGGCATACAAGCAGAAGGATGAAAGAGTAATATTAGGTCATGGCTTTAAATTGAGATGGGTAGGAAGCGGTAACCTCGAACACAAAACAAAGATAAATTGGCAAGGCCTGGAATTGAAATTGATTGATTGATCTTGCTGCACATGCATCTGAATCTCTACTCGCATAGAATGAGTTAAACGCAGAATTTTTATCTAAATGCAAATTCAGGACATATTTGCTAGCCCTACGCTACTGGCAAGAGCAATATACTTTTTTGATACTTCTCTACTTGCTACGTGTTCTATGCAGTAATTACTTATTGTTGCTTCCATAAAGTTTCCAAAGTAAACTCCATCCTATTTTTTACTTTGTGGCTGTTGTGGCTTACCACAAAGCGTTAATTTCCGTCACAAACTTTAATTGTGCGGCTAGAGAAAATCGGGATCATGTTAACAGCAATTTAGATTAATGATGCTTTTTTGCTTCTATGTAACAAGGGCAGTTTACAACACGTGCAGCTATTAATCCTGCTCAGATTAAAATTTGTTTATCAGAGTGATTTCTTTATTTTAGATTCAAATCAGAAGCTTAATATCTTCTAATATCTAGAAAGACATAGTACGTTAAGCTAAAAAAAAATGAATGGGACGCAGGAAACCCTGTTAGCCGAGATCACTGGCTTTGTGGATGATGAAAACAGTTACATTCCATATTGGAAACGTCCTGAGACTTATATCGTCCCAGTGCTTTTCTTCTTAATCTTTGTCATTGGAGTCCTTGGAAATGGAACCCTAGTGTTGATTTTCATCAAGCATCGTACTATGCGCAATGTCCCAAACACGTAAGCTCATATTTTGCTAGGCCCAGTATGATAATTTAATTTTTAATATAACTTCGTTTTAGTTATATTCTCTCGCTAGCTCTGGCTGATCTACTAGTAATTCTCACTAGTGTTCCATTCACGTCAACAGTCTACACCGTCGACTCCTGGCCCTGGGGTGAATTAATCTGCAAGATATCCGAAACTGCAAAAGATATCTCAGTGGGAGTCTCAGTCTTTACATTAACAGCCCTCTCCGCAAACCGCTTCTTTGCCATAGTAAACCCATTAAAGAAGCTGCATGCATCAGGTGAGAAAGAAAATCAATTTCTTGTTGAATTGCCTCATACATGCTCCATTGTTCGCCAGCACGTAACTAGAATTGCACAAATCCAATGAATGAGATCTGTGTGGCAGGCAAGAGAAGCTAAACAAGTTATTTATTATTTATTTTCCCTCCAGGTGGCAATAAGACAGCAACACGCATGACTGTAATGATTGCAGTGTTGATTTGGATCTTTGCTGGAATCTGCGCGATACCAGCTGCGGTGGGCTCTCATCTCCTAACCATGACTACCAATGACTCGGTAAACTTCACCATCTGCTACCCTTTCCCCCGTGATTGGCTCGACAGCAACTACCCAAAAGTGAACGTGATGACCCGATTTCTCATTCTATATGTGATCCCACTCTGCATTATCACGGTCTTCTATTGGCTGATGGCAAACCACCTCTTGGTGAGCACTAGGAATGTCCCGGGAGAAACTCAAGGTACTCATCGTCAGGTATGCTTAGTTACTAGCTTCCTTAAAACGCAAATTTACTAAACTTATTACTCTGTTACGATCAATCCTGTTTAGATTCGAGCACGTAGGAAGGTGGCATTTACGGTACTCATCTTTGTCGTCATTTTCGCGGTGTGCTTCCTTCCCTTTTACGTCTTCATGCTGGCGTTCTACTTCTATCCACACTTTGAAAAGGAATACAACGACTTTTGGCATTACATGCGCATTATTGCCTTTTGTCTCTGCTACATCAACTCGTGTGTTAATCCAGTTGCTTTGTACTGCGTCAGCGGCACATTTCGCAAACATTTCAACCGGTAATGATCTTATCAAACTTTTCATCGTGACACATTTTTCATATTAAACCACAAATCCAGCACAAAGGCAATTACGTTGTGGTAATGTTGTCGCCATCTGGAAAGCAAAAACATTAGTCACCGTCTGTGTGCAAACTATCAGACTTTCCACCCCCCCAATAAGATTATCATACAAATATAATAATTCTCACTCAAAGGCAACATTTGCCGATGCACGAGAAGATTATCGTTACTCACGTGTTTGCTTCTCGACACACTGTAATCCGCCTAATAACTCACGTGTCTCCTCCGCACTGCAGATATCTCTTCTTCTATATGAAGTCCAAGCGCACCCGCTGCTACACTTGCCCGGATCGCAATGCCACCACCATGTCTACTGTCTCCACCCGGCGCAATCAGTCGCTCTGCAACCGTATGAACACCCGTGGCACCCAGGGTGGTTCTCATCGGCGGCATCCAGACGGTAGCAACAGAGACTACAGCCGCGAGACGTCTATCATGCTGCTGGGCAACGGGAACGGTAAAGAAATCGCATGCAGTAAGATGTAATTACATTTCAACTATCTACCTTTTACGTAAATAATAATAGTCAGTAGTATTTATGAACAAAATGCATTTAGGTAAAAAATATGAATATTTAATAACCGGAAAGACAAGAAAATGATTTTTTTATGTAATCAAGTTTGCAACATAAATTAAAAAAGAAATGGAGAGCAAAGCGATTTAAATATATTATATGTTTGGTAAATACTTATGAAAACGTCTGTGTGTCTAGATATAAATCCCAGATGAGTGATATTACCATTGAGACATTGATATCGAGGTTGAATGCTATATTCAATATATAGGCAGTTTGAAGTGATTTTACACTTAATGTATTTACATTAAAAATTCTAACTAGTTAGTTATAACATTAATCATTGAAATAGATATTGTTTCTATTTATATCTTTGGTGTTCTACACGTTATTGAACAGTTGCTCAAGAAGAGTATTTATTTTTTGAAAAAATCCATCCTTAGGTGTAGATTTAAAATAAGAAATTAGTAGTTGTTAATTACACCAGTGCAGAACGTAGACTGAGCTTAGCGCAAGGCATACGAAGAATTTTATTTCTTGGAAAAGAATGGGGATGTAGCTGCGTCAGTAGTGCCGCATATCTTGCTTACCCCAATGTCCCAGTGCTACTGAGTTAAGTTGAGTGAAATCTAGTGGTATCTAAAGATCGAATTAAAACTTTTACTTATTCATTTACGCATTTTATTAATACTTTTGTGATAGGATGTAATAATTGTCATGTGTAAAATATAAACGAATATTTTAAAAACCAATTTATTGAGTCGTCATAGAATTATTTACACTTATTTTATATATTATAACCGCGATACAATTCAAATAAGCAACGTTATCCGAAACGTTATTTGCTTTGAACAATGATAATACCTAATTTGCGTTACCAAAACTGAGTAAATACAGGAGTGTAATACCCAACAAACCCAACAAGTCCACCCACACTTTACCCATAAAGATGTTAAAGATGTTAAAGATGTTAGCGAATTGTTTTACTCTAAAATTTATGTTCCTGATAAACCAGTTTTATCAAGCTGTTAGGTAGTTAATCACGAGAAACATAAATAATATCCTGAGAAATTAATACATTTTGTAGAGATCGGCATTGCTATGGGGTTATTGTACAAACCTAATCATATTTACAATTAATTCCTGCTAATCTGTTCGGCCACAATCATGTCTTATAAAAGGAACGCACGATCTTTTCTCGCGCTGAATTCCAGCCTGCTCCTCAAACAGTGAATCACGCATTAACCCATTTCAGGGATTTCCGCCCGTATAATGGGAAATTAGCATCGGCAACCGCGAACGAAGATTCCCTCGTAATAAATTGGCAGCCGGCTTAAATGAACGTTCATATTGGGTTCGGCGCGAAAGTTGGCAAGAAGATTAAGCGACCCGTGCATCTGTGGGTCGTAGGTGTGACGAATATGTGATACAATTGAAGTTAATTAAGAGGACGTTTAGTTTTCTGTCTCGTATTAATTGTCATATTAAGAATTCACTTTCAAGACGCCGACAGTTTCTTCCACGTCGCATTAAATGGCGAAGGTCTCACGCGTTCGCGCACTTTGATTGAACAAGATACATATGCATAATTAACTAGACGCTGCCATTGTACGAACTTACCATGTTGTCTTATATCTCATAACTTGCGCCGTCTTATTCTGGAATATGTACACGCGCGGAAAGCAATAAATGTGAACGCTTAGCGTTTCGTGCTCGAGCTAATATTGGAGCAAATAAGTGAACGACCTAAATTACTATCGCACACAATCTTATTTAAAATGCACATTGCAGTTAAACATGGGGGAAATTCATAAGACGATTAGGTCATACTAACACCGCCTACGAGTTTCAAATTAGTGATGGTAAGTAGACGTCTTGCTGGGAAACGTAATATCACAATTATTATGCGATAGAAACTTTCGAAAACATTCCTGGAATTCCAAAACCATTCTAGAAAAAGATCGGCTTCCATTGTTAACAGTTTTGCAATAGAATTGCATGGATATCATTGATGAACCGACATTAACCTGCCTTCCAAATATTCGCCGTAGTACGCCGGCCTTTTTGACAAATAAAAACCGGGAATGTTGATTCAACTCTAAAAAAACTGAAGTAACATACCTCCAACTGATGAAGGTACATTTAAAAGCAGAGCCAAAAAATCTGTAAGATATCAAAGAAATGTTTACGGGTTTTGCTCCAAGTTTGGAACAGGGGGCCATTTAGGGTGGAACGCAACGCTCTACTCTCTGTGAAATGATGAATTGAAAGAAAGGCCGGCTGCGCAAACGGCAGATGTGCGATAGATGAATCGACATCTGTGCCTCGGAACACGTGTAGAAAAACCAAGGGCCCTACACTAAACAGATATACGCATGCTCTTCGTATACCTGTTCCACATACAATGTGCAAGGCACAGATTTCCACGACCTTCCAGAGAGCGAAACTTCTATGTTGTATGCAAAGCTCAGCGTGCCGAATTGTTGTCTGATGGATGGGTTGCTAAAAATTCTAAAAATACGCCTGAAGTAGCATAACAGCATAAGGCACGCGACGAATACCCTAGCGGAAGAGAAAAACGGATGTACTGGATTGGATTGCACAGGAAGTGGAATCATGGAGTTTTAATTTAAATTTTAAATCAGTTTTGGGTAGGCCATTCATGGAGATGTACAGTACACAGTGAGCCGCAGTGTTTAAACACATAGAAAGAAACGAAAGGAGATAAAGAAGAAACCCATGAATGAACTTGATGTACTATATGAAGCAAAACTTTACGATGTTTTCCAAATAAGTGCTAAACTTCAAGAGGTAAGTACTTCAAGTAGAACTTGTCTTTCACGGAATGCCGCGAATTGCGCGCTGATTGCAATCTCGCAAACATTTGGAAGGTAGCCATTTTCCAAGTTGTAAAATTTCGTGTCGGTTGTATATCGGATGAACCAGACGCCTGTCTACCAAGGTAACAGCCGCTCCACACCATTTCAATGTAACTACCACATCTGCAAGGTTGGCGTAGCGAACAGTTGCAGCAGTCGCACGTACACACGACCCAATCAGAAGAGAGCAACCGGTAGGTACGGTGTGTACCACTACACACACCACGATAGCAACTCACCTACAATTATAGAATAGGTGTGTACGTATTGCTTGACTCTGTACCTTACATATATACACCAGAAGACTGAAATCTATATCTTCAGAATAACTTCTTTATTTTGCTTCTATGATATCATCCAAGCACATCTAATGCCCATCGTAACTGTAGTTGAAGAACTTGGAGGAGTACCTCAGTGGCTTACAGCAGTCTACAGTAGGTAGTAGAGGTTGGCAGTCATTGGCAGTTAGGCTGGTTAGTCAGTCTTGCTTCGTCCTCCAGTTGAGGCGCTGGTCGCACGGGTCCCGCTTCATTATACCGGATAATGAACTAGTCCTGTTTCAATTCGCGTCGCTGCTATCTCAACTGATAGTAAGTTAAATCGTGTTATAAACTAAAGTGAAATTGCAGTACCATCTGCACGAGCACTAAACATGCTGCCCGATTGGCTGTTAACTCTCGCTCTACTCGCGATTGTATCCATAACAAGGTGTGATCTGCTGGACGAGTACGTGAAGCACGTCGGGGACGTGAACCAAGTGAATGACATTCGCGTGCACCGACGAGCGCGTGTCAAGCGTAATGTGCATACCAAATCACTGCACGAGCATTCTGAGGAGAACATGGACTGGTCCCACAGTGCCGTGCTGGACTTTTCCGGTGCTGTGACGTTGAGATGGAAACCGCGGCATGGGGAGATCACTTTCCGCGTGGAGGCCCGCACGCATGGCTATATCGGATTAGGATTCAGCACCAATGGAGACATGGAACATGCAGATATGATAATCGGATACGTGGAAGATAACACTGGAAGGACGCATCTCACGGTAAGTCTATTTAATTTTTATTATTAATTCGGTTGTGATTAGATTTGTCATGAAACGAAATATTGTCACCGGGTTTATAATCCGGCAGGTATGCAAAACCTCCGAGATGTTTGTGCAGATACTCGATGCTCCCCTTGGACAACCAGTTATTTCATTTCCTCACTTGCATAGAAATGCAAGGAATGAATATGATAAATACCAACGACACTGTTCTTTTGTTGTTCTCGCAGCCGCTTTGTCATTTCGTGCGCTATGCGCTTGCTGGAAGTGCTCAATTAAAACCCATAAAGCAGGGAATTTCGTTGGTTACGTGAGGCTCAAGCGTAATCGGTAATTTAAAAAGGCGCGACGTACATTGATGTTAAATCGTCCACCTGCTTCCACTCTAGCATGAAGAAACAACAACTCGAGGGGCTGACAGGATGTGCGCGCCATATCTTTTTATAAAAACATTTATACCTTTTCCGTTTCTCATGTTCATTGATTTGTGTTTCCTTTTCGACGAAGTGCTTTTGCTTTCATTATAAATTTTTCATAACCGAAAATCTGTCAAGGCAACTTTTAGTTGTGCAAATTCTATGAACCTATCATATATTCTAACATTTATTTCTAATGCATGAAATTAATTTATTATAAGGTCTATTATCAATGGTAATGCATGGTACTTCAGTTATTTGATTTTCATTTAGTGGCACCTATAATACGTAACAACCCGTAGTTACGTGCTTAAATAACGACAAAAGGTACTTTCTGATTTCCATCAGATACTTGAAGTTTTTTGACCCTCCGACCCCTTGAAAGCTCAATGGAACACGCCCCGGTATAATCCAATTCAGCCTCTCGACTGTTCTTTCCACTCGTTCTCGCACTTCCTTTGCAACCAATCACCTTAATGTGAACTTGTATGATAGTTATAGGAATTTAAGAGAAGAGGATGTTATTCGACATCCGGTGGATAAAGACTGTTAGACATAACCGGTTATGAGAGGTGGGCAATTAATTTTTTCTGCATAATTTTTACCGCGATTACGTAGTTCCAACTGCTTGTACTCAACGCAACGTTAATAATAACAGCTTAAACCAACGAGAAGAAGCAAAACCGAAAAGGTAGACTGATTCTTTTGAATTAAAGCAATTCTCATTTATCCTCAATAAAATGACATGAATCACGTATGTTCTATGCAAGTCCAATTTTGTGAATGTAGAAGCAGCCGACCATTCCTTGAAGAATTTCAACGAACAAAGCCGATTCAAATGAGTCAACAATTGGTAAAGAAGGCTTTCAACAATCGCATTGACATTCAAAACAGATGGAATCCTTTCTTAGTTTTCATGAGACTCGTATGATGTGCGTCGTGGGTATTATGCTAAGATTTGCGTGACTGGCTCGATTGAAGTTTATAGGAAGTACACCACGAACAGCGTAATTTCAACTTGCGCGCTCAAAGTGAGTGAGTTTGGCAATTTATAGAATATATATTGGAATAATAGGATTATTTATGAGGCGTTGTTTAGGGTCGAACATACACATTTAAAACCTGTCCTTTTATAATAACCGTGGTGAGCACTTTTATTCCTTTGCAAAAAATAGCACATACATTCATTTACAGTTTGCTTCCCTATCAAATACTGCCAATCAAAACTCTATTGTCTCGCATGACTCTAGAAAATATCTCTATGCCTTCAAAGCAATGAACAATGTCAATAATTGTAATGAAATTCAAGTCTGAAGTTTGTGTGTTCATTTGTACCAGGGATAGTTAAAAGATTGATTTCGATCGTTAAATACGCATTTATTTCCCACAGATTTCTCCACATCTCAATAGTTATGAAACGTGAGACCAGTAGTAGCATTAATAGATTTAGACTTGGACATCAAAGTATCGTGTAATTCACACTGTCCGGACGAAGTGGAGTGAACTCAGGTCTTTAGCAAAACGCCAAACGAGCCGGGAATGATAAATACTGATTTTCATCATCGATTAGATGTTAAACAATGGTCCCAGGCCTGTGCGTGGAATATAGAATTAAGAGTAAACATTGTTACGAAGGTGGGATGTTATTATGTTCACGAAAGAATTCAGTAACATACTAATTATTATCGAATGCCAAGCTGTTCCACCACGAAGCGCGTACAATCTTGTTTTTCGGCAGCTGCAAAACTCTAAAAAGCAAAGACGGTGCGCGGAAACGTTTGGAGTCAACAGGAAATCACTCGGTCTGAGTGCTTGCGAGTGATTGTTGTTGTTTCATTGTTACCTGCCGCGAATAAAATATTCAGTTGAAAAGCCACAAATTGCATTCCACCGCGAGGCTTTGTGCACACTCGGGTCAGAGAGCGCGTTTATATGCGTATTTATTAACACGTTTGCATTAACGAGCTCAACAATTATTTCGTTATATTTCCAGGATTATCATGGTGTGAGCAAGAGTCAAGGCAGCGCTCCGGTTAAAGACGACATCAACAACTACAGACTCTTATACGGGATGCAGAACGAGACTCATACAGTGCTAGAATTCCGTCGTGCTCTTGACACGTGCGATCCGCACGACTATGTACTCAATGTAAGTGAGGGATATTAAAACAATGGTTGGCCAATACTCCAGCAATTTTGTATGATTGTTTTTGATTTTTAGGGCGATACGGTCCGCGTAATATGGGCTCTGCACGATAAAGACCCACAGTTGTCTTCCCAGCTCATCTATCACGGCGAGAAGCGGGGCGTGCAGAGTCTGCATCTGCTAGCGCCGCCCTCCCTGCCAAAATACGAGGCCCCAAATCATCTCCGCGATTGGGAAGTCACTCTAAATAATGTAAGTCTATAAAAAAACTTCATTTCAAAACTAAATTGTATTATTACAGGTGGAAGTAAAACAGGATATGAAGACCATGTACTGGTGCAAGATCTTTATAGCGCCCTCGCTCCAATCCAAACACCACATCGTAGGCTACGAACCGGTAATTGGGCTCAATCACAGTAATTACGTGCATCACATGCTTTTTCACGAATGTAACATTGATCCGACGGATGTGGCCACCTGGCAGACCCATAGCCAGTCCGAGGGCGCTCCGTGCTACTCGAAGGAAATGCCTCGCGAGTGGGAAAATTGCCAAACAACGGTAATCGCTTGGGCGGTTGGTTCCAAAGGTAACCTGCGTGCCAAGATCACGTTACGTTTAATTCATCGGTTGTTTCTCTCTTCCTGTAGGTGAGACATATCCGAATCATGTGGGTTTACCTCTCGGTGAACGTGTGCAAAGTTACTTCATGCTCGAGGTGCACTTCGATAATCCCAACATGAAACGGGCTATAGACACCACTGGCCTGCGTGTAAAGTATACCCACAAACTGCGGGAGCATGATGCTGGTATACTGGTAACAGGAGTGGCCCTCAGCGCATTGCACGTGGTTCCACCTTTACAACCCGAGTACAAATCTGCGGGTTACTGCAGTTTCCACTGCACCAAAATGCTTCCATCGAGTGGGATCAACGTGGTGTCTGTGTTGTTGCACTCTCACCTCGCTGGGCGGAAGATGAGGTTACGCCACGTCCGCGCAAACAAGGAGTTGCTTCCTCTGGCAGAGGACAATCACTATGATTTCAACTACCAGCAGAGTAGACGACTTCCTCAAGAAATAACTATTTTACCTACTGACTCTTTAATTACTGAATGTACGTATTCCACCAAAGGTCGTAAGAAACCAACCCTTGGCGGGTACTCAACAAATGAAGAAATGTGCCTTGCTTTCGTTCTTCACTATCCTAAGACTGAACTATCAGGGTGCTTTTCTATGCCTCCTATACGATACTTCTTTGAAACACTTGGAGTAAGAGAGTTCTATGACAAAAATATGAATGACATAGAAAAGATCTTCCTGGATGGCACCAATGAAGTCATCACACCTCCAACAACCAAGGCCCCTCTATTTAAATACAAACCCGGAGATGAGTTGTCTCCAGAAGCCAATGCCCGAGCAATCCAAGCTTTGCAAAACGCGAAGGACTTCACAATCGAAGGAGAGGGAGAACATGACAACAGTGGACTCAGTCTCTTGGATCAATTAATCATTAAAGAACCTGCGGAATTCCAAAACAAGACATTCATCGAACACTTAGAAGACATTCCATATCATGCCGAGGAATTGACACAAAAAATAGAAGAATATTTTTACAAGGGATTGCATTTAACCTTCTGCAAGAAACGGAACGATACCAAGGAAATTGTAAGTCCTACAAACTCATTGAGTACATAATTAGATATAGTGTTCCAATTGGCCCCGCTCCGTAGCTCAGTCGGTAAGCCGTCTGACTGTAGCGGTGACAGTGAGGTGCATATTCTGGGAACGGGTTCAAACCCAGGTGGGGCTGATAATAACTCTGCTAGTTAATGAAGTATAATGGAGTAGAGGAGGTCAAGTACGGTGTCGGTATCCGGCATGGTTGCAGTACGCTCTAAAATCAAAAAATATATTTCAATTCAAACTTAATAAATTTTCAGAAGGAGAAGGTAGAAAAACTTCCTGACTTCCAACCATTCAGCAGTAACAGCACAATGAGGTGCAGCTACCGATCTAGTTACTCTTCCGGAGGTAGCACCCTAACGGACGCGTACTTATTGACAATTACAACATTTGTCATTAATCTGTTTATCCGAGGAGTACCGATATTTCGCTTTGTAATCCAAGCATATTAATTAACCAAAGGAACTACGACATCTTAGGAAAAACCATTCATCATCAGGTAATCGGTCATTAACTTAAATCCGTGTCGAATCGGCTTCGATTCGGATCAATTGTGAATAGTGTACAACTCGACTTAATTTGTAATGATCCTATCGTGTACATACTCGTAATACTCTCATTTAGTGTAATGCTGAAGAAGTGCTGATTGAAACGGTCAAACCAAAAACTAGTGTAATTAGATATTTATTTGTGTTGTTTGTTGTCAAATTCGAAAACCATTCGAAGACCACGCTGAGTTTGCACGTATGTCTCAATTAATATTTAGCCAATTGTGTCAATTACGACAAGCTGTGAATAAATAATTTAAGTTTTTGAAGACATGATGAAATATTATGATTAATTTATATTATATGAGGAGGTAATTTTAACCTTTACAATTAAATAAATTCGATTTAATAGTCATCAGTTTTCTCTCCTCCAGATCTTTTCGAAGCAAAATATATTTACAACGTTTATCATTTTAAATTTATTCAAATAATCTAGACAACTTTGTCAGTTCCGTTTCATCCACAATTTGACCGCTGAATTTAACTCACCTTATTTGAAAACATTCCATCCTGTTGTGGCTCAGTACACACAGTATTGAACTCGAGTCAAGTGTTTTGGCGAAAACATAAACGATCAACGTTTCACACGCTTTTAACAAAATTGATATCAAATTAATGCAAAATCCACTGTACCACTCTAAAATTAACATCAATGTCAATGTGTTCGTGCCTTAAATTTAATTAAAACATGGTTGTGCAATGTCTACTTTCATCTTCACCGCGCTTATCAAGACCAGTATTCCCGCAATCGCGGCTTTGATGTTATTACAACTCTAGCGGGACCGTGAGTAAAACTGTTATTTTAATCTAACAATAAGTAACAACTTGTTAACAAGAACAAACAATTCAGGTATGTAAATTGTGTGATTAAATTACACCGAACAAGGCTGCTGTTCGTACGTTAAGCACATCCCGATATTATCTTCGGGAGATTGCTCCCGACCATTTGATCCAAATTGTACGCCAACAGTGAATGGAGTCACGTTACTCTCCACTCGACAAGGTCTTTCTCCGTTGGGACACAGTGAGCTGCCACAATGTGCCAGGCTGCAGTAACCGTTTTGGCTTCCCGTGGGCATACCGGTTGCCTGAAACATTTAATCAAGTTACCCTGTTAATGAAATATAATGAAAATTGGCAACTCTAAGACTAACCAGTAGAAAATCATCGTGATCACAAGGTAATACAATGCGATTTGTGCAGATTTCACCATTGTAGCGTGCTTGGAGATCATCCAGACCTCCAGCCCCGGATCCCATTTCATTGTCGTCTTGATAGGTAGATTGAGTTTCTTGGGGCACCTGAACTTCTTCGGGGTCTTCGTGCACTTCGTATTGTATTGTGCTGTTTTGATTCGTGTTATCAGTAAAGTATTGAACATATGGCTTTCCATTTCCTATTTTGAAGGAGTTGTCATCACATGGTTCATAAGCAATTGAGCACATGCCTTCTTCTTTGCGAATACAGATGTTGTAGTCTTGGTTGGCTAGATGTCGACCATTTTCAGCGTAGTTCATTGTTTGGAGAACACCTGAGCTCAAAAAAGGTAAGGTGGATTTTTAAAATTGGCAATTATGCCTGTTATTACCTGTTTTATCGGTGTGATACTGGAAGCACCCTTCAGGAGCTCTATAGACGAATGGTATTTGCGTCACGCGGATTTCCCAAAGTCGTGATATCGACTTTTTGCTGAGGTTCATACTAATTACAACAGCCTCCTCATTATCGTCCACATCAAAGAACACTTAAATCAGTAAATTGTCACAACATACTACTAATCATTTGCCAATTGTTTTACCATGTTGCCCGCTATTGATTCCACACATTCTCAACTCCTTAGTTTCGCCACCACTCATGACGAACACATCCTCTTCACATACCCCACTGCGACGGTTGGGTTGACCCTTTGTCAAACTATTAATTACTTCTAATTACAACACATTCTATCTAGCTTACCAAATTAAAATGAATGAAATCAAGTCTAAACTGCGCCACGTCCGGATCGATCTTTTTGATTTTCACGCTACATATCCCCAAGTTTCGATTCAAGTCAGGAAAGCTGGGATTGACAAAATAGGTAAGGTTGTTATACACGTCCTGGTCACACGTGGCTGTAACTGGTTTATGAAGATAACTACGTGGTTTCGTGAAGAAATGGTAGTTGCAAGGGAAGTAATACATACATGTGCAGCAAATACCGAAACCAAGCGCACAGGATCCTTTTGATGTCCCACCTTGCATCCTGCACTCGTACGGATTCATACAAATGCCTAAATTCAGAAATATCAAAAAATCATTTATGTACACGGTTTTAAAGTACCTTTTCGTCTTCCATCATTTGCATTGCACTCCTCTTCAACTGGAATCGGGAAAAA
Organism: Diploeciton nevermanni; assembly: GCA_027575565.1. Classification (NCBI taxonomy): domain Eukaryota; kingdom Metazoa; phylum Arthropoda; class Insecta; order Coleoptera; family Staphylinidae; genus Diploeciton; species Diploeciton nevermanni. Next base: position 44,193 of record JAODIE010005969.1, read on the forward strand.
GTTTAAAACTTTTGCATTTCGCTCGTTCGGAGATATATTCCACTGCGTGGCATTATTGGCTTCACTCCAAATGTCAGCGACTGGAGAACTCATAACAAGGTATACACCAATGATTACATGTGCAAACAACGCGCATCGAATGTAACAAACACATTTGACAAAAGTAGAATTCCGATTCATCGTACCAAACACTAGAACTTATTGCATGCAATGCTAACGATGGTAGCACTTCGACCGGAGACTGCTGACTACCTCACTTCTTCCTTGGTTCGCTTCTGTAATACTTAAATGTTCTTTTTTGTCGATTACGATTGTAGTTGGGACATTGTACACACAATAACGAGTTCACTTCCGTTTTGAATACGAACACCGTCTTCAGCGAGTCTGAAGAAATTTTTTTTTTGACTTTAGTCGTGATATTAACGGCTTAATGTTATTATACATCTTGATGGCAATTGGTATGATGAGGAGGGAGTATTTTGCGAAGTGGTTTCTTATATAAACGAAGATCCGAGTTGGCATAAGTGTGTCAAATTACGTGCATATCTTCGTTTGTAGTTCAAACCTGGGTCAGTTGTGTGGAGATTCGAAGTGGCTCACACTCACACACAATCACTTCACGTCTTTACTCACTGTTCAGTTATTCGTGCCGATTGTGAATTCATCTTTTTTCACCTTAATGATGAAATTTTAGAACAAAAATAACTAGTGATGCGGAACAACTAAAAATGAGTAAGATTTGCGTCTGGTTTTCAGAATTCTAGACACGATGTCAGTTAAAGATGGTTGTAACAAAAAATTATTTAAACAAAATCGTGCAAGGTTCTTTAATAATATTTTAGAAAAGTTTATGATATAAATTACTAATTTTCAGGGTAATTTTTACATGTCCGATGTCGAGTCACACATCAAAAAATGCAGTATATATTTTTCTTTTATATTCCTGTTTTTAAATTATTCTAGAGACCAATATCTTAGGATAACTTTTGGAGACTTTTTTAGGAACAGGATTGGATGTGGAGAACGGCTATTCAATAACCACTTCTATCGGGAACATATGACAGGTAGGCTCTGTCCCAGCTTACTTTGAAGTGTTCGGATCCAACGCCTACTAGAAATGCCATAACAATAAAAAAATATTTGATATTATCCACAACAAGATCAAATCTTTTATCGTTTGACACCAGGAAATAATTGTCGTATTTACACATATGCTAAAAATTGTATTCCCAAGTATTTGAATTGTTTAAACAATCATGGAACCTCAAGAAGTAAATTCTAAATTAAGTAAACTATCACATAATGCATTAATATGCATAACTCGTACTTTTGTGCTTCATGGAAAGCGATGTTGCATTACAGGTGTAAGAAAACATATTGCCGCATACCCTGTCTCTCCGTACTGGTCGTAAATTTCTAGACCTGGCTCAATTAAAAGTCAAATAATTACTGCCATTAAGTAAAGATGTCTTAAACCACTGCTACTCAAAACTAGTAACTTATTGTTCATAGCTGTGCTACGTTAATACACCACTATTTAATTCTAGATGGCGTATAATGCACTGTTCCAGAAAAACGAATCGGAAATTTTATTCTATTATTTAAACGTACAACTAAAATGTGTTACAGAAGCACAAAAACATTAACTACGACTCCACGCTCAGTTATTCGTTGATTCTGAATTTCATTCCTTTGTCAAAAGAAAGTGGAAAGCATTGTCGCATCTGTTTTCAAGTGAAGGGAACTCAGGTTTTGTCGTGCTACCTTTGTGTTAAATTTCAGGCGAAGGAATGGAAGCAAGTCGGCATCATTCCAAATTAGTCAAATTCAGAAAGATACCCTCGGTAATATGTTTACTACATATGTTTTAGTTTATTAACAATTGTTCCGAACGAAAATCAGCAGCATTAATACGAATGGTTCGAATGAAAAATTTTAATCGTTACAAAATATAAATAATTAGGCAATAGCATACACATTACGAATTAAGCTTACTTCTTTAATAATAATAATAATAAACCATTATAATAAAATATTAATGACAAGTAATGATATTAAATTGTAGTAGTAAATATAGCAAACATGAGGAACTATGAGCTTAAAATTAAATATTTGTTTCTCAGTTTTCAACAAATCGCACGTACGTATCGCATTCATACCATTGTCAATGAATTCTGATCGAAATCGTGGTTGTATACGTTCTCAATACATTTCCATTGGAATTTCGCAAAGACGAATGGTACTACTCCTTAATGTCTCCTCGCAGATACAAATATTTATAAAATTACAAAGCAATAACATGTGGTAGTATATGTACAAACAAATCTAACGTCGTTAAATCAATTCTTTAACCCTTGGCTTACAATTTCATGTTCTGCTTGTCGTTAGCGCAAAAGAAAAACCAGTAAAACAATGTTTAAACTTAAAAACAAAATAAAAAGCAAGAACGCTTCATAATAATCGTAGAAATTAAACAACGAAAAAAAAAAAAAAACAATAACAATAAATTCTCGTAGTTACATTTAGTACTTAATACTTGTATGTTTATTATAAATTGTAGGATTCATTCCCTTTTCATTCGCTGAGTCAAAGAAATAGATTCCGAACCAAAATGTTTACCTAAGCAGGCACATTAAGATCTTGCTTACTTGTTCCTCGCAGACAATGTTTACGCATGTCAAATCTTCTCATAATAGTTTTGCTTTTCACCGAGAAATTAAAATTCACAGTATGGCATTTGATATTTCATGATTATAAATTCCTTGGTAGGTTGATACTTAAGACTTGCAACAATGTACATGTATAATTAACGGCAGTTTGTGTTTCCGTCTTTTGTCTTCTAAAAGTGTTAATTAAAAGTCTTCCGCTCTACGCACTTAATATTTTTCCACCAGCGCATCCCGTTTCTTCACGAATTTAGTTGCAAAATAAATTTTTATCACTATACACAATAAAAATAGAAACATTTACAATATTTGCTAATTAGGTTGTTGTTATTGGTAATCTTCTCAATGCTTTCCGCTTGTCGTTTGTGCTATTTCATTATTGCATTTATCGCTTTCCTATTATAAAAATAAAATTGATGTTTTTAGACGATCAGTACAGTCATTTTCACATCGATTACGGCTATGTATAATCGGTTGCATCGGTTACACGTCTGCAATCATATATTTTGCAAGCTTATCGTAGAAACGGAACGAATGATATAAGTATATATGTAGATAATGTAAACCTGGCAAATTTCCACCTCCTCGCACCCCTCAATCCAATCTAATCAATAAAATAATGAACTCTATCCGGAGAGTGGCAAAACAGTCAGTCCATCTAGCAGCCCCGCAGACACATCCAACAATAATCTAGTGCATCAATACTTGCAAGTAACCTATCATCGCTTCAACAACCAATCGGGTGGTGTGTAAAGATCGGGCAAAATGCTACCCATAGGCAGGCATGAACTGAACAATTTCCTACAATGCAAATTCACTATCCATCCGCGCGCATTCTCCTTCGCTCAATAGCCAAAATGTTACAGATATTGATACGCATTTTAGGTTCATAGGTCTATATAGATGTATAATACGTCGATACAGATTATAATTGCGATTTTTATACTAATTTAGTTGTAACAAGTAATTTCGATTCGTATACTAAAATGAAACGTATTGGGGGATATTATTCATTCATAATGATTAAAGCTCGTTTACATTTACAGTTTGATAGATCTGTGAATATTTACAACATCATTTTCTTGTGTTCGTGGGGTTTTTCTTTGCATCAAATGTAGTTCTTAAATAATTAATTGCCGCGGTATGATCCATTAATACTTGCTACGCCGTTCATTTACATATTGTCTGTACATCATATATCGGCTTTGAATGGGTACTTCATCATATTTTGATTCTATTCAATCGCAACTCTCAGCGGTTCAGTATGATTCAATGATATGTATGAATTTTCAATAAATAATCCGCGATGTATGTACACATTCGATTTACTGTTGCCGTATATCCTTTTTATTATTGTATATATCATATATAATTTGGTTAAATATTTATATATTTGGCTATTCGTGTTAATAAGATACACAACTTATGCGCAACTATACCTCCTTCGCTAGTGTTTATTTCAAAATGTACCCCAATAAGATGAAATTAATAACCGAGGATAACAAAAAACAAACGTCTCAGGTATCAGCCCCGACTCACTCCCCCGCATGCCAGTCAAAATTATACGAGTGTATGGTCATAATATGCATCGCGCGCTCGTAACATGTCAATGAACGTAACTGTTCATACATAGTGATCTTAGAACTAATTAATAAAGATCGTTTAAATATGAAGGCTCAGTCTATATCCTTAATCATCATATCAGTTTGTAATAAATAGATGGGCAGATAGTGTAAATTTCGACTAAATAATAGTGTACATCATACCTGCGGGTACGGCTTGTATAATTATCTAGTGTTTCACCTTAGGACTCATCAGCGAATTGGCTTTAAAGCCCTCACTGCGGGCAAAGTCGATCTCCGCATAGGAGAAGCCGGTATCCTGCGCGATCGTGCCGGAGCCTTCTTTGAAGGGCTTGGCCGTGCGCTTGTTGTCGTCGGCGCCGTCGGTGGACGCCAGATCAAGACTTGCATAATGTAATTGTCCGTGCGGCGTGGGAGCGGGTGCAGGCGAGGTAGTGTCCGTGGCGCCGGTGGCGCTATTCACAGAATTAGGGCGTGAGCCAACAAGCGTGCTCACTTCGCTGCTCTCGGAGCTGGGGCGCGACTGCTTGTTGGACTCCTCGTCGATAGGCTTAAAACAGAGCGAACTGTTGTCCATGTTCACGAGGTACGAGTCGGATGTGGGTGCACGACCCAGGTCCATCCGAGCATAATCATCCGAGGGGTTGCTGGTTGGGGTAGTTGTGGGTTTAAGTACTTGGCACAATGGGCGATAGTTCACGTAGTTGGACTTGTCCGAATTTCGCTCGCAATTCATCGTCGCGTAATCACTGAGATCACGCCGAAAACCGGATGCCTGATACTTCGTATTCAGAACCGTCGAGGGCACTTTAATGCGTGAACACGTTGTAGAGTTTGGATTTGTCATCGTGGGTGATTTTGTATCGGGACTCTTTGTAGACATTGGAGAACTGGGACTGTTCAAGCTCAAGGGAAATATCGTGGAGGAACTCGATGGAGTCGTCACACTAGAACTTGAACTGTCTTTGGAGTCACGTCTGCTGTTCTTTCTTGATCGAGGCTTCGAAGGCTGAATCGGCAGCATCATACCATGGGCATTGTGTTGAATGTTAATGGGTTTGGACCGAGTATTACCATCGAGTTTGGACTTCTCCTGATTTTGATGGTTCTTCCGCGCGGCAGATCCAAAGGACATGTTTGTGTAGTCACCAACCGTTGTAGGAGTATTACCACCGCCTAGAGACATCTCAACATAACCCTCGTTTTCCCGTTTCTTATTGGGAGAGTAGTCGACATCAATGTATCTGATGCCAAAGTCTTTATTATCAAATATAAGCGTCGATACGCGCTGGACCGGAGATGCCACATACATCCCCAAATTCTTCTGATGAAAGTTCATATCCATGTAGTCGGTGGTAGGCGTGTATTGTGACATGGGGGACGTTGAAGCGATGGACGATAACGGTGATAGAGATGGGTTTTGTGGAGACGTCGATGGCTTCATCTTATTTCCCCTGCCGTCCATCTCCAGGTAATCGGACCTAGGTAGTTCAAACTGGATTGGTTTACTTGGAGAAGTTCCAGGTTTCATTATTACGTAAGATGAAAGTTCCTTTTCGATAGGAGCGCCTGGTCGCATATCTACATACCTAAAAATAAAGAAGTATTGGTAATACAATTCCAACTGTAATATAGATGGTATACACATACCCTGGAGGAGCCTTGTACTTATTGGTTTGCGTTGGAACATTTGAGGGTGCCATTTCTACATAATCATTAGTCTTCCGCGTAAAGTCCATCTCCATTAAATCTTCCATGGGATCAATAGAACTATGCGAACTGTAAAGGCGGGTGTTGATCAACAAAGGGGCACTATTGGACTTTGTACCTCCATGGTTATGACCATGAGGTGGTAAGACTCGATTATAACCCTTCTTCGTTTTGGAACCCACACTACAAGCTCGATTTCTAGGTTGTTGGTCTATGCGGGCCCGGAAGGGTTTAGAGCCCATCGAGTAGGTCCGTTGGCGCTCATTGGAGCTGGACTCATCCTCTTCACTCGGAATGTACGATAGGACTTTCTCCAACGGATAATCAATACGCATATCTGAAGGTAAAAACAGATTAATTCCTGCCAATCGCGAAATAGACTAAGCACTAACCTGTATGGGATGGAGTCCCGGAGGTGACGCTACTCATGCTCGGCGCTGGGGACATAGCACTATGACGTGCTCGAGGACTCATATCCACGTAGCCGTCATCGCTGCTAATAGGTGCATGACTTATGGGCATGTAAGATCCAGGCGTGGGACTGCCATGCAGCATGCAAGGACTGTCACTGCAATCATCGCAATTCTCCTCTGCGATGGCCTCGTCTGGAGTGAGGGAGATAGGAAAGCGCCGATGCACATCGCCATCGTGCCAACCCTCGCTATCATCAATGCTGAGCGAGGAGCCAGTGGAGTCGGTGGAACAACCCACAGAGGGTGGACTCACTGGACTGTCCGATGGCGGGCTGTGGGAGATATCGCGGGAGAGTGGCGGATGCCCCGCTGGTGGCCAGTGCCGTTCGATCAACAGAGGATGGTTGCCTTCGCTGCTAGTGCGCGATCGCGAAGGCATGCTGTCGCTACGTATCCGCAAGTCTGGAAAACCTAGAAACCCAAGGAACTCTTTAGCACGTGCGCATAAAACCAAGTATGTATGAGGTAAAACAAAGAGCGAGTACTGAACGATAAAAGATAGAATGGGAAAACCTAAGCACGTATGTCGTTATAATTGTTAGTCAAATATAAACAGTGTGAGTGAAGTATAAATCATAGCACTGATGTAACTGAATTCGCACCCAGAGGATACTCTACATCTTAACCTGCAATCTATCACATTAAAGAATCTCGCTCGGGGGAATCGAAATAAATATCCGCGGCATGCCCACGCTCCTCACCCAAGTGAAATAAGTGTAAATCTATCCTAACGGATGTGAATGGTTATATAATGATAAACTTAAATGACACCAAATGGTCCTAAATGATTCTAATCACTGATAGCCAGCTCCGTGCAGGTGGCGTCCTGGACCCAATGCCCACCCGCAAACTGAGTTAGTTCAAAGTCAAGCAAAGATCGGTGTTAGCATAATGGCAACATGAATATATGAATGAATGATACATACATTTGAAGGATGGAGTCGGGCGCTTGGCCGTTTTCGGGGGATGAATAAGGTTGTCAGTAGTGATAGGTGCAGGATGAGCTAGAGGCAGTGAACGCGTTCGTTGGTGGTTCACTATTCCAGGCCAAGCTACATTCCCTCCTGTATATACAATTTATCATCAATAACACAGTCGTCGACAGTCGATTGGTTCAGTGTTCAGTGGTTCAAAATAGACAACAGAGCCAAAAACAAGAGACAAGCGGCAGATAACATCACAGTATGGTGCCCCAGTGACGGCGCAAGGCACCCGCCCCTGCTTAGCATGAACCGGCACTCAATTAATCGATCAATGTGTGTAATTAGTTTGGTGAATTCGATGAAATGATGCGAGATCTATTTACAGCGGCGGCGGTTGTTAGCGGTGGCGTGCGCTGTCGCCTCCACACGCCGGCGAGGCTTGATATTAATTTGTTATTCTGCTTAACGCTTAAGTAAACAATCAAATAAAAACATCGCGGCGCGCGTAAATACACCTGACAAACAAATAACGAGTGCACGAGAGGATGAGCGAACGGAAAACACATTTACGTATGTGCGCTCATATCGAAAACAGTTTTATGCCGCATGCCGTGCTCAACACCTCCTCGATATCGCATTTTAATGCCATTTTGAGCGGCCGCGCGTACGCGTACCTTAATGAAACGATTGTTTTGATGACGCTATGCTGACGAGCGTACTTGTATTGACGTTGCGGTTGGCGCGCCGTTCGCCGTTACACACAATTCCCCATCATGTCGCTGTATTTCCCAACGAGCGACATAATAAAATCGAATTTTGATTGGGCTGTGCTTTACATCACGCCGCACAAGGCATAACAATTTGCCGCCGATGCTTAGAATATGTAATACGTTGCAATAACGCGCGGAAATACGTGCAGCATAATTCATTCAGATTATGTTGGGGCGTAAATCGATAGTCGTCCGCGAAAAAAGTGCACGACAACGCGTGGAGTGGCACCGGTTTACGCCCTGCGCGATTTTTTCTCCGCGCCGAAGCATCACAAAACAAATCGGAGGTCCAGAAACACCTAGAAAGAACTGGGTGCCTCCATAGAAAGCAGGTTCATGTAAGGACTACCTCTTTAATACAAAAAAAAAAAAAAAACCATTTATTAGAAACATTAGGCCTAATTTGGAAGATTTGCAGTCAGGGGGGAACCATTTCGAGCCTTCTAACCCAAATGTAAGATGAGTTGGAAGTAAGCCTCACCACGTGCTGCTTTAAAATAAACATTTAGGTCAAATTTAGGAGGATTTGCGCCCAACTTATGAGAGCCGCGCGCTGAATAACTCTGACATCACTGGTCCACACTTATCACAACAACGGAAAACATCGATCTCACACCAAGAATACAATAAAACACGCATTGCACAACGATGATAATCAATGATTTTTGCCCACCAAACAATCAGCCATAGAATTATCATACCAGTTGCGTTATTGTTATTATTTGCTGACGTGCAAGGCGAAGGAACTGTGTCGACGATTATATTAACAACCGCTTGATCTGTAATTAAAGCAAACGCACCCAACTCAAGAATTCGAATGGCATAGAAATTTCAATTACATTCAATACAATCGCGCACTAATGGGCTGGCGAAGCATCTAGCGACGGCCGCGCCGATAGACAAATAGTCAAATTCCCTGCCGTCGCCTTGATTCACAATCAAAACATTCCCAGCCGAATTTATTTTCGTCTTTTCGCATCGAAAATATCGCCGTATCGCCGCGCGGCTTGTCTGGACGTCTGCCGCGAATAACAAACTACGCGACTAAAGAGCGACTTGATTTAGCCACGAGTTACGAGCCGTCGTAAACTCAAATGAGTTTGACGTTCACGTTTATACCGCGCTGAATTTATACGTGTCATTTGGGCTGGCTATTGATTAGAAAGAAGCTGATGAGAAACAAAAACCTCTCCACACCAAAGTAAGAACTGATGAATATAAAATATAAATAAAGCATGCATGAGGTTTAAGAGTGAAATGTTGAGTGCAAATAAAAAAATACTTGTTATTTGATGTTTATTGTTGACGTTGGTGAGCGATAAAATATGCCAAATGACAACGCAAAACTCGCGTCGCTTTAGAATCTTCCAAGAATTGTTTTCAGGCGTTCAGGCGGGTTCCGGAAATTGTCGGCGAAAATAAATTTCAACTTGGAATATATTGCGAGTGGTGCTACTGACAATGTCAATGCTAGGCGGCGGGTCATAAAATCAATGCGCTTTTAAATAGAAATTGCATTTCTAGCAACAGTGCTGCACCCGGGAAAAACTGGACATCATTTTATGGAATTCCGCGGTGTGCAGGTGTGATCGCCGCAATCAGCAGCGCTTCGTGGTAGCAATCAAGCACTCATAACAAGAAATTATCAAGTGATTTTCTCGTTACTCGGACGTTCGCCGAATGCGTTTCAATAATATGCAGCTCTACACACTTCCACCACTTTATCTTAATATCGCGACACACAACCGCGTTGTTTACGCGTGGAAGTTTACTCGGTAGTAATTTATTACTAGCTCGAAAAGCGTGTTGCTCGACGGACTATAGAGATGCGCGAGAAGGCACACGCTGGACGTGGACAATTTACCTTGTTGGTAGGGCAGGGGTTTCGAGGGTCCTCCCCCAATGTTCATCTGCTGGCGCCGAGGCATATTTTTCGGCTTGGAGGCTTCGTCCGCCGAGCTGGAGCGGTTGCGAAATTCTTCGCGGCTACCGCTCGAATTCATCGCGCTGGAAAATAATTAGTCATCAAGCGTGATGTAAGTGAATGCCAACCAGTTAAGGAGGTGGCCTGCGACCAATGCTTACTTGTAGACTGTCTGATGGATGTTGGATGCGATGTGGGAGTCCTCGGCTTCCATCCAGATCTCACCAGCGCCTATCACGCTCGATCGACCAGCCTGTAGGAGATAACTTATTAGCTGCTTGTCTCAGTATCAACCTGAGTGGGCCCAGAGACCCAGGATATACCTCGAGATAGAAATAGTTCTTTAGGCAACCGCAACTTCGGATCAGCGTTAGAGGAAAGTCGGTCTGAATGACTTCGTTCTCTTCCTGCTTGATGAGGCTGAGAATCTTGTCGGTAAGGCAGAGGCGATGGGTGAGCATCAGCTCGGAGGTGGTCTTGTAGCCGGGCACCATCGTCGAGATGCCACGGTTTAGCAGCTGCACTTGCCAAGTGTGCTCTGAAATCAACACATCCAACTTTAGCAAGATTCCGCTTTCGACATGTGTGGTGGCAGCTAGAGGAAGGTCGTGTCAGCGTGCTTTATCTGGCGAGGAGAATCGGAAATTGCGCCATGGCTGACTTAATTTGCGAATTGCATTACGCATGACTAGAAATATGTAAAATTAGCACAGTCTCCCAGCGGCATGACGCCGATTCATCACGATCAATATTATCATCATCATTACGAGCGATATTGTTAGTTTGCTCGCCGATGCGAAATTGGTATGCGACGTGGTCATTAATGAAAGCATCGCACGATCATAGACAAAGATGCTCCTCATTTCAGCGTTATCATCGTTACATTATATTATGCTCGTCGCGTGTGCGCCGCCGTCGTAACTGTTTTCTCCTGATGCTCGTTGTTGATCGAGTGTCACGCAAAACAAGTATGATACATATTATTTTGTTTGTCGCGCATAGTGCGCACACATGCATGGCGCCCGAATGAATATCGGCCACAACAAGTCGTCGCCGAATTAGCAGCGTTGATTAAGCCTAATCAATGTTTAAAGCGCAAACAAAAGGCGGGCGGCGCATATCGGCGCATTCATTGCATTTCCAGCATCATTACGCGGCGATTTGTTCGCGGAAACGACGCGCGCGCGCCGCGGTTACAAAACCCGAGAGGCAGCACGGTTCCGAAGGTATTATGTTCTTGCGTCGCTAAAAATATGAACATTGACACATTCGCCAGACATGCTCACCGCTCGCGACGAATCACAAGTCATTGCCATTTTATTAACAGCCACGCGTAAACGGAACTCGCGCGACGACAAACTAATCTTACAACAAAAACAACTTTTTTCCTTTGCGTTCAGCGGTGGCTTTTTAATCGATTCGAATGTCCACGTCGCGCGTTAGGAACACACGATCGTCCCATGCTCCATCCACATCACGCTCCTGACAAATTATTTTAATGCTTGTTGAAACATACAAGAAATGCGTTTGGGCACTGAGAATCCTATTTCTAACCACATCTATCTCGTACGAAGAAAATACGAAAACAAATTACGTAATGATTTTACATACTCCGCGAATTGAGATAACATAATCCGGTTGAAGGAATGTGTCGCATTTAATTTGCGAAATAATAATGCGCGCACACGCGCGTGCATGAGCGTCGCGCAGCTGATTACATTCCTGGTTTTCAGCCTGGGCAGCGCCAGCCGCCGCCTCCGGCCTGCATCTGCATCCCGCGAGAACAATCAGCGTGCGCGCTGCTCTCGCTCAGGCCGTGACGCGGTGTTATTAAATGAGCGCCGGTTTATTTTAAGATGGGACGTTTTTATTAGGTGGAAATGTCACAGAAAATAGCGAACGTGCGTTCCTCGTATTATGCCTGCGATTACAATAGCGACGAGCGCTACAAGTGGCTATATTTAGACTTCGTATAAGAATTGTTTTCATGCTTCGGCGGCGAGATGGGCTTCAAGGGAAACGCAAAGAAGTGCCGCGGGCGTTTTTTACATTCTCCACGGACTAGCACGCGTTTCGCGCACAAGAGCGGTGGAATTTCCTTCGGCGTATATTACTGTAACCCAGAATTTTGATTTCCGATGTCAAGGTGCCGATAAACGGAGCCCAAACACCGTGTGCGAATATTTTACAATGCATTACCACATTCCGCACGCATTCCAGCGCGTACAGTTATCGGTGATTAATGCAGTTTGAATAAACTGGCGCTGGATTGAGTTCCCCGTTTGATTTGCTGCGGATTTTATTTCACGCTCACGAGAAATGCTTAACGACAGAAATAGAACGTGTGAGAGATCGGCGTGGAAAAGAGCCACGAGCTGCCACACAGGTGGTGGTAGCAAATAGCGGGCAAACAAAGTGCACTCAAGTGCCCGCCACTTGAAACGTGTGCATCTGTGCACGCTAGTGTCGCATGGAAAAGAATACAGATGCTTACAAGTTTACATGGCAATAGTAGTGATTTTATGTCATTTAAATCCAAATACAATACGCCATTCCCAGCTTATTTTAACGCCTTACATCACCATAACATCCCACAGTACCCTACCTGTACTCAAAAATAAATGACAAGGTACTGCAAAAATATGTAAATTTCTCCAGACATGTTTTAATAATAAGTATCAAATAGTATTAAAGTGTGAATGTGAAAGCAAAGGTGAAATCGTATAGTTCTTACTTGTCATCGGGTTAAATTAAACACGTGCAACAATTGCCTGTCACAAACCGAAATTTAAGTTGCTATAAAGCAAGTAACAATTTAATCGTTATGTGAGTATCCGTTTTTAAGTCAATATTTTACCGAGGCAAGTGTTTGCAAAAAAATATGTCACTAATATTTACGATGAATAAGCAACCCCCAAAGACAGATGCGACATACAATTATTAATGATATGAATAAGCTCAAGACAGTATGAGACTTTTGCCAAGTCAGGTGCAATAAAAGTCAGCAATGCGAACATTTGAATCACAATTATCAGTTATATTCGAATGAATTCGTAGATTACAGAAATTCCGATTTGCCAACATGTACCAGGTTAGTAACATCCTGTTTTGCAGCATTCATCAATCGCACTTATCGCGTCAGATTGTCAATAATCGAGGAATTCTGACGAAGCGTCCGTTTATCGTCCGTATGGATATCTGATTAGTCTGTTTATTGAATAAATCTTGATATGACACAAGTGGTGCCTATTTGCAATGCCCCCAGAATAGCGAGCATGCACTTTTCGTGCGATTGAAGAACAATTTCCTGTATGGTTTTTGAATGTGACGCGACATTTTGCCAACAAAACGCAAGTCGATTACCAATGACGTATGAATCAACGTCGAAGAATGCGGTGGCCAAATGTTTAGAGTCCTCTCACGCTCCCGACGCTTTTTATCGCACTGCTGGTGTCGCATTCGCCAATTGTTTAGTCTCGGCCAGTGGTTGTATAAAAAGGATTAATACCTTATTATCGAGAACAGTGCGTGATTGTATGCCAAAAGAATGACGTTGTTGCTATTTATTTACTTGTATAACTCCTGCGTCCATTGTGCACTCGCAATACGACGTCGTAAATATCGCGCTAAATTACCTTGTTCATATTTCATAAGCCAATAATTTAGCCTAATCGAGTGTTTGTTATCAATTGCATCACGTTCCGCAGCGCATTTCGCGATAAAATAGAAAATTGTTATGAAAAGCCACGGGCGGCAACAACTGCGTCGCAGAATCAAAAGAGGGCGGCAAGGGTTGCACGCAAGAGGCGGGCTGGCATTGAACGGCGCGCCGCACGGCGGACGGGGTGGCGGCGGCATGCAGTGCGCCCATTTTGTTTTCGCTTTCGATAGGGCGGTCGGCGCGCGCGTCGTGTGTGCGTGTGTTCCAGAATGTGCATGACGGGGCGATCGATCCGCGTAGGGCCGTCCGCGCGCTGCAGCCGTGGCGAGGATCTTCGCGCTCCTGGCCGGCACTGGTACTACGCGCGTACGGAGCGCCGCCCGCGCCGGGGCCGCGACATAGTGAGTAGTGCATGTGACACCGGTGCCACACTGCTGCCGCCGTGTAATCTAATTCAGGCGATTCAACCTTCGGGCCTGCCGGCCCATGCCAGCCATACAATATTGATGTGTGCGCACGTTTGTCGGCGCGCTCGTAGGCAGCGTGGAATAGAATCGTCGTCGTAACCGTACCGCCGCAGCGCTGCCAGCGTTGTTTACATCGATCACGTCGCCGAAGCATGGGAATGTTTGGGTTCTGTATTTCTGGGAAATGAGGCCATCAGGTATATGAATGGTCGGTCTGCGCCGCACGACGCCGGCGTTGCCAGCGCATAGCATCGCCATCGAATTTTCCCACTGCTTCGGCCTGGCCCGACACGGTAGTTCACTATTTTAATGTGCTCGCCACTCGACTTTTTCTTTTCGGCTGGTATGAAAATCTGTCCTTCCGAGAAACGTCCGCAACTTTTTCCCGACGCCGCGCGACGGGCGAGTAAATATTTATATTATTATGTGAATGGACGCGGCCGGAGGCGATAATCGTGTCAGGTCAGTGTGTGTTAATGAAAGGTGTTTCTGATCGAAGCCTGGGCATTGAGGAATGTCGCCGCCAGTGGGCCGGCAATACGTTAGCGACAGACATGCGACGTAAACCGGGGCGCGCTCTCGCCTCGAATTCACTTGCTTGCTGGCATGCGCGTCCTGTTATTATGCGAAATACGACCACGGGCGCCGCGCGGCGTACTACGTGTTGATGGTTTTTCAGAATGGGCGCCCGCGTGCGTACGTCCAATTACGTCGGACGGATCGAGTACAAGCGGATAATGCGCGCCCGGCGCTCCCACCAAACGCGGCCGCCGCGCCGGAGGAATGCTCTTAACAGTAAACGTAACAATGCGCGGGGCAGATCTTGGGAACATCGGCGTCCGCGAACACTCTTGGAACATGTTTCGCTGCCCGGCCGTGGTCAATAACACATTGCTGGCGGCCGCGCGTAGAAAAGAAACCTCGAAGAATGCCTGCCGAGCGAGAGGCAGCTCTCGCAAGAGAGTGGTGATTCAATAGCCTGGAATGCGAGTAATGTGGCTTCCCAGCGACGAGTGCGCTCGTTATTTATTTCAGCCGCTCTTTCGCGGCGTGAGCTATCTTGCGCGGCATCGGAGGCAAGCGCTATTTATACGCGATTGTGTGGCCGCGCGCCGCGCACGAAACATAAACAAACTATTACGGCGACAACACGCTCCAGTGCGCGGCTCCTACGGCCCCAAATCAAATGCAAGTTGGTTGGCGTGCGATGCAACGAGAGCGTGGGCCAGATACGACAGACACTCGCACCTTCCGCCGCGCGCTGCGCACGTGGGAACCACATTATTGAACGGTTTATTTTGATCCGGGGCGCATGCAAACGCACGCAGAAGACTGCAGCGAGGGGGCGGGCGCGTTGGCGGCGTGTGCACTTACCGTATGTGGGGCGAGGCATGACTCCATCGGGCACTTCTTCGCCCTGCTGCTGTGCCAGCAGGGCCTTCAGCCAGGCGTCCGAGTCGTCTTCGCTCTCCAGAATGACGCTGAAGCAGTCGTCTTTGGTGTACAGCGCGATGACATGCTTGTTGTGCTTGAGATCATGCCGTTTGTTAATGTTGAAGCAGGTCTTGATCGGGATGCTGCGCTTCGGCAGCTGCCCATTGTGGAACTTCTTCTCCGAGTCGTAGTACTCCAGGCGCGCCGAAGACTCGCAGGTCTCAGCGGCGCGAAGCACGAAGAACTTCCGCTTGCTGTTCTTCAGCTTCTTGAGGTAGCCGGACTTGACCACCGCGCCGGAGCCGCGCGGAACGTGCGACTGCGAACTCTTCACCGACATGATCCGCGTCAGGCGTTCGCTGACGTCGATGATTTTGAGACTAATGTTGTCTGCCGGGCGTGCGAACGGCGGCAGCCGTCCGCGGTCTTGCAAGCGGAGAACGAAAGGGCGTCTGCCCTGCTGCTGTTGCTGTGGTGGCGGCGCGCTCTTCAACACCACCCGGCTTGTGCGTCCCGAGAATCTTCAGTGGCGCGAACGTCCATGCCCATCAGAAGCACCGCAAACGCAGATAGATACACGCCCTCGATCACTTGCTTGCGTTGAGCGGATTATTTTGTGTCATTACGGTGTTATTGGCGAGTTGTATGCCGTGCGGCGCACTTTGACGTTCACGCGCAATAACAATAACACAGGCTAATCGACGACGGCATTCCAGGTCAACGAAAGGTAGTGGAGCATTTCCTGTCTATGCCGTGCGTCGTACGCCAGCAGCGCTTCAGCACCTACGGGCGCTAAAATGGAGGAGCGTTGTTTATCCTCCGCCGTCCCGCTCGTTATCGCTTGATTACCACGCTGTGCGCAGCCACGACAGTGGTTGGAGTGAGATCTATCACTGACGTCTGCAAATGGCAGCCATTATATGGGCACCAGAACACCGTGGTAGTAATCCAGCTATTACGCAGTTTATGCCTTTTCGGCACGCGCAATTTGTAAACAAAAGCGGGAAATGTCCGGTTGCAGCACTATCCAGTCGTTAATGCGTAGCGCGGTCAGACACTTTCGAGAACGCTCACTTGCTGTCGCGCTCGAATTCTACGCAACAGATCGCGATTTGTAAACTACGCACTAAAGAATTTCGTTCAATACAACGTATGTGTGCGTCTAAATATAGTACTCGATCGAGCCAACATGCACTGGCTACGAGGTATTCGTGTATAAGTAGTAATACGATTTTACTCGGAAGATGGAACGCACGAACCGCGTTCATAGCACCAACTTTTGTAACTGCGAACAAGCAGTTGCGTCCGCGACGTCGTAGCCCCCTCCTTTCTAACCGTACGATGGTTCACGAGAGACCCTAGCTGCACCACGGCTCCACGCGAATAAACAATCGACGGTAGTCCCATGCGCGCCAATATACTGTTTATACGAATCGTCGTAGGGTAGAAGAGGACAGTCAGGGACGAGGACGCCCGGAGTGTGTCGTGACTTGGCTTCCCGCACTTTGCGACGATTGTAAACAACGTGCTGCGCATGCGCGCCTTCCATGGGCCATGAATTGCGCTGGCGCGAAGGCAATAATGGATCTAACACGCGCAGCCATGCTGTGCGGTTGTAGAAAAAATCTTCCAATTGTATACCGCGACTGCATCCCAAACGCTCCACGGCATACGATCTTCGGGGGCCCGTCGAGAAGATTGCATTACAATGGATATCCGTTGGGCGTCTCGGGGACCTCTCGTCAACCTACCTAAACGTCCCCAATTCCGCGTAGGACCCGCTCCCATCCGCAGTCAAATATTCTGGCGTGCTTGCTGTCGAAGCTTGTTTTGCAAAGAGCACACATTGGGTGGGGATAGGCGCGTCCTTGCCTTTCATCCATTTCTATCTTGCTCGCAAAGATCGTGCTTCACCTCGTCTGATTCGCGTAGACACACATCAACTGCCTGTGCCAAAAACAACAAACATTGCACAAAGACCACGACAACAGTTACTAGGAAATTTTGCGCAATGCTGCCCAACTGGAAGCAATGGAAACTTCTAATCTAATTCGTTGGTGAAATAATGGACCTTTTAATGCAGGCCATCCTTGACATTACCAGCGGCTGTTTGATAGTGCTCCCCAATATTAATCATCTTCGGCGGCGCGCCGTTTGAACTCTTGGACACTCCGGTGCTGGTCGGTGGAGTCATAAGCCTCGTGAAGAATGTCTGCTCTTTCCGCGGCAAGTTCAGCCGCTCATCGGACAGCAGACGCGTTTTGAACGAGAGGGGTTTAGAGATCGCTGCCCGTAGGAGCAACGCCCTTAGCAGGTCATTCATACTGTGCGTGACTACGGGTCACTCCGCCAACCATGACGGATCCTATTCACTACTCCGTTCCACTATGAGCCTCTTTCACACCACTATTACGCCGCGAGTTTTACATTTAGATGCGGCGCGACGCCGTGAGGCGGTGGAACGCAGACGTCGAGCGAATATTGCCACAGCGTCGTAGACCATCGGACCAATTATATCATAAAAAATCGCGGCAGGCGATTTACCAAAGCATATTGGAAAAGCCCCACTACCAAGAAGTATTCTACATTAATAAGAACTTGCTACTTCTTCAATTACCATTGACACCACTTGGCTCTTTGGATAGTCAAAATGTCAGAACGCACGAGGCAGGATTGATAAGAAGCAGCAACTGGTCTTGTCACAACCACTTTCGAAATAATAAACTAGAGGAATAATTTCTTTGTTACATCTCCCGAAACAACGGATATCGTATCATTATAGGGTGCCTAGTCAGCTGTGATGCATACTAGACAGAATGCTTATCCAATTTTAGCAAACCTAGTGCGTTGTTATCCTTTTTTTTTTTTCGTTTCCGCGTTTGGTTCCTAGACCGTCGTCGAAGTCGTTGACTCGTTCCGAACGCTAACAATCCGTGACAGACTTGTCTGGGTATGTTACTTTTCACTTACATCCTCCATCTACGCAGTGCATCTCTTTAAATATCCGAAACTAAGTGCGCCCGTATTAACATATAAATATGGCGCATATCATGAACTTGCCCGAATATGCATTAATTCCACTTCCCTACGAACATTCGAATTATTTGAATACGTAATTGCTCTATAATGTGCTCTCGTGACTAACTGCCCGAGTTGTATGGCCATTCTTCGGAGCAATCAGCTGACCAGACAACAATAGTTTGAGCAAGTCTGGCGATGTAATTCTCCGACCCTTAGTCACGTCTTGTTTCCATCGTCGGCATATTTTACCACCGCGAAGCAATGAGATGTTAATATTACTTAATGACCGGCTTATCTACCGCGACAGGAAGTCGTTTGATGGGATATAGCCAATGCAGTATGCACATTGCTAAAACGAGCTAGCTAAATATTCAGAGGTCTATATCCCATCCTATTCTCGTTTAAATTGACTTGTTGGAAGGCACGAGGTTCACCTGCCTATGCTTTTGAAGCAGGTATATGGTAGTATATGGTAGTACGAGTGGAGTTGGAGGGAGTCCGCATGTCCATGGGAAGCTATTTGAAAATTTCTAGCCTGACGACAATATCTAGCAGCGTAGGCAACTCAGATATCAATCTGGCGGAAACGGGAGAAATAAATGCAATTCCCTGGCAGTGTACATAGCTTTTTATTTACTCTCTTACATAAACTCTGAAGACGGTTATGCTTAAATTGCGAATATAAAATTAACTCCAAACATAACTTTGAAAACATTAGAAATCGTTTCACATCCTTTATAAAACTACATAAAATATGATTCGTTATCAAATGATTAAAGCACTAACACATCGTGTAAACATCTTATATATCTTTTTATATTTTGTTCAAAAACTTTGTATTTTAATATTTTGGCTAATTTTATTATATTTAGTATTTATTTATTATGACTCGTATTGCATTACTGTTATAGTCTTTGTTTATTGAGCTTTTTAATTTCCATTTCGTTTTCCATAAATATTTATATTTCAATCTGATTTACAGCGCCGCCTTAAATCAAACGTCTATGTTAGTGTCAAATGCAACAAGTCACTGAACTAATTTATTACTTGGTAAGTTATCCATGGTGTTTTAATGTTTATGATTTTATTAATAATGATTTAATCGAATTCGACATTCTAGGTTGGTTCTTTCGTAGGTACTTCCCTCTTTAATGGCTTTATGTGATAACGAACTTATCGCGAACGAAATCTTCCGAACAACCTTACGGTATAAGTGGAGGTCTATGAATTTAACGGATTTCGAAACTTTTACATCGATGACATCTACGCGAACGTCTTCTATTGAATGAGTGGACCACTCATGTGTCCATTGTAACGAATAGTCTGATCTAGCAACACCGAAGGCCTTTTTTACGGTGGCTGGATAAGTCTACGTCTTTTTTTAATACTTGCTAGGTATTTAGGTCTGGAATTTATCCATGATCCTTTTTACGCTAACTTCTAAGTACATTTATATGCGAATGCATGTGCTATTCTCGGATATCATTGTGGCAACATATATCGTGCAGTGATGTGGTCGTAAAAAATCAGATTTATAGGTTTGATGATCTAGCATAACATGTACTCGTATGAAATATCTCTAAATATATCTGAAGAATACAGTGTTCGCCAAGATTGTTGAACTACGTTTCGATATCATATGTCTACAAATGTAAATTGTGTCAGGATTCGACATCATCAGTAATCATCATTTCTTTGCTTAGTTCGTTTGTAGAAGTCGTGACGGTGACACAGTAATGCGGTCTTTAGTTAATTTTGTTGGAGAATAGATACCACTTCGGTTCTATTACGCACGGATAACATAAATATCACTCAGGTATAATGAGTCTTAAGTCTAGTCAGCGCCGGCCTGGTCCTACGGAAGAGAGCTTATCCGCTCGATGCGATGCCTACTACTTATAGTCACTTATAGTAAATTAGCGAGAGATCTCCAAAAGTAGATTATTTTTGCGCCCAAATGAGCTTTTCACATCCTGGCAAACTGTGTTAGTACACGAATCGTTTAAAGCGCAACAGCAATAATGTCTTGGCAGTCGATTGGCCACCATTGGTGGCTACGTTGAGTTAGTTTAATTGTTTATTAGTTGATATTTTTCTAAAAATTAGACGCTGGAAACTTACGTACGTAAACGTATTGATAAACTAATTGTTGTCTGCTTCAAGTCGACAATCGTAAATGATAATAGCTTAGTTGCGGCTTTGTAAAAATAAATATACTTAGGCTATTACTCTCATTATATGTTAATTAATCATGTCTCTTTAGTTTTTATCTAATCCACTGCAATTGACATTACTTCACTCTCGATTTCGGGTGATAAAAATGGCTCCATTTGTATGGGAAAGCAAATAAAACTGCGCTAAGCTATGTTTCTCGGTTAATGCCAATGACGTGGTGACATAAATCTACATGTATGGTATTTTACACTTTCTTTAATATGCGTTCTAGGTAATCATTCGGTAGATTATGTGACGTACTTTCAATATGCTCAATATATTGTATAAATGTGACATTTTCAAATAACGTAAACCTCTATAAATTTTCGAACTTATGCACACTGATCACATTCGTCGTAAAGTTTATATAGATATATTTTTAGCCTTTATGATTTTTCAATCGTTTTTGTATCAAAATGGATTACTTTCTATTATAATAATGTGCGATAGTAATTTAGTTTGCTTCAATTTGGCATTGTTTCCACAAAGGGGTTCACGATAATGCTTAGTTTGTGGGCAAAAAGCTACCTTACAATACTTTCAGCCATCGGTCTATGGAGTACTCCAGAGCCGCTATCCACCTTGAAATAATAATAATAATAATAATAATAATAATAATAAATTATTAACAATGATTTCATATAGAATACAAAATAATACCTCTTCCGGTCCATATCAGATTCGGTGTGGAAGTAGTAATGCTTCTGTTTGGAGTCAGATGGAATTATTTCAAACGCATGTTTCTTGTTGAGGGATGAGGTTTGTTGTACTCTATAACCATGAAGACAAGCAACGCCTGCAATAAATCAAGACACATTTTTTGTTGGGTTTTTATAGGGTGTGAGTTATGTATCTTCTTACCAAATGCATTCTTCGCATTTGCATCTTGATAAAAATATAAACAAGCGTCTTTCAGCACACAATACCGACGACTCCATGATTTCCACTGCGTGCCCAGTTTGACCAAGTACCCGAAGCAGTCGGGGCGCCGCACCTGGTTGGGGGGTAGTGTGAGGTCTCGCCGTGTCTGCTCCAGCCAAGCATCTGTGATCTGGCTATCATCTGCGGCGCGCATCAAGACCTCCAACCATCGTACCAATGCCTGATCTGTATCCGCTGCTAAGTGTAGAGTGGGTACTCCTTTGCGTCGCAGGCAGAAACGGAAGGGTCTCGCGGGTGCCTCGCTGTCTACATCATCTACGCGATGGATTTCGTAATTAAAGAGCATCATAGCACCAACTGGTTGTTTATCCTGCACGAAAACGTATTTAAAATGTATTAATGTGGTACATAGTACATAGGCGGTGATAACTCACTATATCAGTCTTATAGAAATACAGACAGTTATCTTTTTTCAACGCAAACCAACGTCGGACCCATTTGTTGCTTTGAGTACCACTTGCATGTCCACCCATTTTCCATAGGTACCCGCTGCAGACGGGAGCACCTCCGTGAATATCAGCTGTAGTGGGACTTAACACTCCAACTGTTCTTGCAACCTATTAAATTTTAAATTGATTTATTTAATTTATTTTAGAACCCGCTTGGAATTGTTTAGTATTACCTCTAAAGTGAGGACATCACTACCAGCGTGTGCGATTTTCACGACTTCAGAATGACTCTTGTCCAAAACGCTGATACCATTGACAGCCAGCACAATATCACCAACTTCCAGGCCCGAGCTTTCTGCAGGTGTATCTGGCTCGATTGCTGAGACCACGACGGGTTTACTTCCGTGTATTCTAAATCCAAATTCACCAGACTCTCGACGTACTACTATGGTTTTGTCACTTTCTGTAATTCATAAGTTCAGAGATTAATATTATTTATAACGATGATCACACTCATCAAATTAGTTTTCTTAGCAGTGTATGTAGGGTTTTTGATCCAAGTTTTGTTCCATTTTTATTGATTACGACAGTCCCTGAATAGGATCAAGGTAATTAATATGAAATTAAATCATTGTCAAACTAGTTAGCAATTTAAACACCACTGTAGGGCGCATACGATGTTACCGTTCTTTTTGGTGGAAATTGTATTCAACGCCTGATTTTCCCTGCACCAAACGACCAGCATCAATTTCAGCAACTCTTCAAGACTCTGCCGCAACGACTCATGTTCGCCAGTTGTTGACTCCGGCGCTAGGAAACATTTTACGATCCATAAAGTTGTGAAAACTTGGAAAGCTATGAATGAAAAGTGTCGTAATTTAACGTACCGAACACCATGCTGACTTATCAGAGTGAGGGACAGTAACGTCCTTTCTCCGGTAACGACAAACACAGGAAATCACCAATTTGAGATGAATGCTCGGCTTGGCAAATGTTGGTGGTCGGGGCAAAAGACTTCAGCGGAATGCGCCGCGCTTGTTGACTCAAGACACGTTTACGCTTGAAATTGCTTTAGTTTACCGTGCGCAGTTTCTATTTTCGAAAATTATACGCACCGTCTATGTCATGGCGAGCAAGTGAGTGCTATACTTATGAATTAACGCGAGAACGCGAAGACGTTGCTGCTATTTTCGTCATCGCAAAGCGCTCCCCTCATTGGTTCAGCAAATAACATTCTCCGAATGTTTTACGCTCTTAACTGTATCGTTAATGAATCTGTTGAGCACTAACCGAATGATTTTGTCGCTTGACGTTTATACATCTCAAGGCAGGACTTCCGATGAACCATGCGGTGCGTAACCGCTTGATAACGCTTCTTAAAGTCGTGCTCGCTTTCGGTACTGCCAGCGCTAGATACCGAATCACGACGCAGTTGCTCCTCTTCACCCGAATCCGATCTGAACCATGTTTGGAGCTCATCCAGGTCATCAATGTAGATCCATGTGTTGTCGAGATAGGGAGTACTGTAAACGCCTAGATCATCTTCATCTTCCGGGGCCGCAAGTAGAACACTTGGGCTAGAATCAACAGCTCGCAAGCCTTCCAAACTGGTATCTCTAGATCGAGCCATAGGACGCATTTTTCTGCCATTTTCGGTTCGCCCTCGTTCCTCGCTCTGTATACATTGAAATAAGACTCATTACTTTGTGGGTTTATTCCAAAATAGATCTGACCTAAAAGTTCATTGCTGCTTGCGCAATACTGAGCTTCTAGCATGAACTTCAGATATGATTTAACTATCCCACATTCGCGGTCTGACTGCCTGCGTATATTTTAAGATTGCAAACTATTGTTTACCTTAGCACGAAGGCCTTCCGAGCGGTTTTTGAAATGTCTTCTGTCGCCATGTCCTCTATCTTCTGACCTAAATCGTTTCTCAAATTTCTTGAACAATCGACCAGTGGCGGGATGCTTGGTGCGGGGAGAGTCGGCAAAGCCTTCCGGAGGTTGTACAATATCCGGTTGGCTGCTACTTTTCTCGACTTCGTCCGTTGTGACAATGTCCACTTCTTTGCCACAATGCAGGCAATGTACATGTTGATCGGAGGCAGCAGCATGACTGCTCGGGTCGCTATAAAAGACGCTATCACTGCCTGGACTTACTGATCGCAGCGACTCGGCGCTCAATGCCTTCAATCTTCCAGTTTCCGGTGTGGGCTTTTGCGTAGGCGAAACTTCTGGACTATGACTGCGTGGACTAAGAGTCCTAGTTGTTTTGCCCATACTCTCGTCTTGTGCATTGCTCTTTTGTACACTCTTTTTACGGGGTAGTGTCCCTGTGAGACTGGTGGGCCTCTCTTCCATGCTGTCACTTCGTTTACGACTCTTTGTAGGAGACCGTGGAGACTTTCGTCCCTTGTCTCGCACTTTTTTGCTCTTTCTCGGGGACTGGTCGGTGGTAATTGATTCGTCAGAGGTTAATGCGACGGGTTTACGTTCCTCACCCGGGAGTCGTTCTTCGTGACTCGGCGATTTCTTTTGTTGCTGCTGCAGCAAGACTTTGCGATGGGTCTGCATTGGGCTACGTGTGCGTATGCGGCGCTGTTTTGGCTTGTCACCTGGACGTAGATGTTCATTAAGTGGAACTGTTTTCTTCGGCTTTGGTTTCTCGGTTGATATAGAAGGTTCTTCGGGAGTTCTTGAAGATTCCTGCATTTTAGGGCGTTCTTTTTCGGACCATGCATCTTTAGGATCAGACTTCCACGTGGCACTATTAGAAAGAGAAACATTACACTTTACTAATGCATATCATAAAGCTGTTCATCTATATACTCGTCTTCCAAAGGTGAATCGTAATATCCGGAGGAGGAGAAGTGGGCGCTTCGTTCATCTTCAGACACTGACGGGGCATGTTTCGGTGAAGGCACTGGTGGTCGTTGAGGCAGATCGGGACAAGATCCGTTGAGGCTATAACTACCGGACGATGAGCTGCTGCCCGTTGGAGATGAGCGACCGGTGCGCACGTCAGGCACTGGAGTAAGTTCGCTTATCTCCTCCGCAATGGGTGGCGAGAACGACGGTACAAGCATATCTTCTCCTACAAAACCAATTTTCCAACTAAACCCATTTTAGGTTTAAAGTTATTTAAAAGTTACCCTCGGTTGCTGGCTGGATCTGTACGCTGCGCGCTGCTCTCTCCACTCCCTGAAATTATCAACATAATATTAGATCAGTACATGCTTCTTCTTATTTGCGCCAACTTGTACGTGTACCCGAGATGTGCTGCGCCTTGAGCTGTCTGTAGAGTTGGCAGTGATGTAATCATCGGTGGTGGTGCTCTCCGATAGATCCGTGTTGGTCCGGCCGGAATCGGTGCGAGCGAGCAGGTCCGGCACCACCGCGGCCGGTTGCGGGGACTCACTCGACTCTACCACCCGCTTCTTGTAGATTGGCGATATTGTCGTTTTCTTCTTTAATTGTAGATAATGCTTGGATGTCGAAGCTTCCGGAACTTTAATCGATACACTTAAGATGTCGGTTATTTTTCGCGGTGACGCAGGACTAGTGATCTGCCGAAGCACAAGAGCGATTTAGAGCACTATGCACATTAGGCGTACAGTGCGAAAATTACCTGTATCTGTTCCGGTAGTTCCTCATCCAGCGCATCCGTATCCATCGAGGAACGCTGCTGGTGTTGCAACATCAATAAGTGCTTCCGGCGTGAAGACGGCGTGAGCAGCTTGACGGAAACCGGCGAGGTTGTTAATTCGGACGTGCCACTCAGTCCCGTGCCGTTATCTGTACCCGAATCAGCTTGCAGCACGGTTGCTTGGGATTCGTTCCAAATGCCGTCAGAATGATCGCGCAAATCCGTCGCGAGAGAATCGCTTGACGCGCTTTTTTCTTCCGGACGCACGTAACACGTCGGCACGACGCACTCGTCTTCGTCTTCGCCATCCCCATCGGCATCTTCTTCTTCCTCTTCAAACTCTACCACATCATCGGCTTTTCTCTCCTGTTCTTCGCTAGTAGAAGATCCTTCTACTTTTAGATATTTCCCGTCATAGATGTAATTCTCATGGAACACTTCATCGATGGAGTCCTGTGGACCGTAACTATTTCCGTTCTCCTCGTCAATTGACGAAAATACGTGATCCTCCATCTTAAATATGCCCTCGTGTCGTATTGGGACTGTGCGCAGATAGGGGGCATATTTCTTCGTCTGTTCTTCGACCTCAGCATGAAGGATGTTTTCGTGACTAACTGAAGATGCGACGACTTCTATCCGATGTTGCTGATCAAGAAGGATTTCGCCATCGGACGATGTTTTAGTCAGCAGTTTTTTAGCCGTGGGCGGCGGCATCTGGGGCTTGAAATCGATGAATATCTCTTTCTTAGATTCTGACTCCTCGGAGTCGTGCTCGCTGCGCGTAATTGACGATGAGTCGCTCAGCAGAGGTGGCAATATGTCGGGAGGCGGTGATTTTAGGATAAACGGCGAGCGTGGTGGTTCGTCAGAGTAAGTTCTGTGAAGAATTTCATGTTGCTCGCTGATTTCGTGAACCTCTTTTTGCGCTTGCGGTGGGACGGGTCCAAACTTGCTGCCAGCTTCCGAAAACGATTTTGTTAATTTACGCCCGTTTACTACAATGCCGTTGGTTTGCGCTCCCTGGGATACCATTTTGACCTGTTTAAAAAGCTTTATTTACGTGAACCTGCAAGTCGTAATGGGGCGCACATACCCGACTGACGGTTCGTGGGCTCAAACTTGGTGGCAGTGGTTTTCTACCCAGGCATGCTTCGGTTTGAGTTGCCTGAGTTTTCATTGGTGTGCGTATGTGCTTCTCTGCTTGAATGACAGAACAAATTCGCCATGGGCAATTACAAAAAGACATCAACAAGTACTAAATCATTACAAATGTTTGAAGTACGAGAATATAAGCACAGATTCTTACGCTCACCCATCACGACGATCGGTTCCACGAGCTCTGGTTGCTTAGTAATGGGAGTAATTCTTTCCATGGACCGTCTAACATCAATGAGCCGTTCTTGACTTCGTGCTGTTTTGCTCAGGCTGGAGGTGGAGGCTCCCAAGGACACCACGGCATCATCGAAAGACGTTAGGGTGTGAGATCGCGCGAAGCTAACATGCTTCGTTCTGCCGATGGCAATGATTAAAAATTCAACACGTGATTTGCCTTACGCGAAGTCCTATTTACCTGTGTGGGGTGGTGTGAGATCCATGGTGGTCCAATATCGATCGTGGCCTTTCCATCCGCACCGACTCGTCGTCTGAAGGCATCCATTGGTAGCTGCTGGCATCGGTGTACGCCTTGCGACGGAAATAAGAACTGTTTAGATCCTGTTCGTAATTGTAAATTTCCGCCTGAGTTGGAGGTACCCATCTGCAATGACATTATCAATCGCGTCAGCCAATTCGTTCGTTGGATATTATTTGATCATAACACTCATATTATAGTGAAATGGTCGAATGATGATCACATTTTGCGACATTTACGAGCTATATTGCTTTTCAAATCTAAACGAATGAAAGCCATTTGAATATAATCTAATTGCAAATTGCTTGCAACTGGAGCGATGTGTTTCAAACTCATAATGCAAGTTGCGGAAATTGTATAAATGTTTGATTACTGTATTATGCGCTAGTAGAATCGTAGTGATTGTATGCGAGTTCTATTTTCTTACCTCGGTGTCCTCGCGTATTGTTGATACTGCGGGCGGCGATACAACTCTTGCAGATTCTCGTCGGACGGTACCTTCTGCACGCACACAGTTAGAATCGACGACTTGGTGCATGGCGAGAGCTGATGTGAGGAGAGGCAGCTGAAGAACCCCCTACGGTCCGTTTCCAACGCGCCCAGGCCCCGTTCCGATATGCAATACTGTTCCAGAATGTCCTGCCGACTGTATAAGGCGGTGGAGCGTCGGCTGCGCGCCTGAGCTCTCCCGGAGGTCTCATCCTCCGACTCGTAACTCACCGCGACGTGCTGGATATCCGCCTAGTTGTGCAAACAAACTCGGTCAGACGCAGAATGGAATTAAACGAGAAAAGCAGGCAACGCGCGCTGGAAAATCGACGCGGCCTTTGCAATAAAGACGTTGTAAAGTTTTTCACTCCACTTCACGTCACATTAGTTGTGCGTTGGAGAAAATTAAACTTTCAAATGGCGCTTTAAAATTGCAGGACTAGACTAGCGCCCTTTGCAACGATTTTGATGTATGTATGTGTTTTCATTTCTTTAAGCGACTGGCCTAATTCATTTCAATTAGGGTTTTTTTTTTCTGGTTGGTGGATTTTTTGAAGTGCACGTATTTGCTAGTTCTTGCTTTTGGATAAGTTAAATTGAATAGAAACTGTTTTCTCACCTGCGTGGCTGCATCGTAATGATTATTGATAATCACCCGAGAATTGCCCAAGTAGCCTGCAACACAATAGATCATGACGTTGACGGGATATAAATCAAAACGTTTAGAAAAGACAAATAGAAATTCAGCGCATTTCGTTTAACCTTTGGCTCTTCTTTTAATTTCTACGCGATAGACTGTCTTATTCCATTACAACTATTTGTATTTGGTTTTCTTATTGCAGCTGTGGAGAAAGAGCTCCTCATTAGAAATAAAATTGTTTTATTTGGTTCTCTTCAGCGCACAATCGCAAAGCTTCTTTCGAGTATCAAAGAAAATTTCGTAGAAAATTTGATGACAATGCTGCACATGCGACTATTTTCTCGCGATCCTGCGGAACGCGAGCAGGAAGGTGGAATCAATACTCGGCCAGCACTCTGGCAGGAGCATCAAGCAGCAGGCAGAGGTCTCACTGCGCTTGGGGTGAGAATACCATAAGCCGCGTGCATAGCGCGACATATCGGCCTGAGTGTAACGTTTAACCTCTTTGACACCTCTTTTAATTCCCAAAACTGAGCATCTGAATTAAACTTGCCTACTTCAAGGAACTATAATGGTTCGCGCTGGGTAACTAGTTTTCGAAATTGAGGTGTCAAGTCGGAGTCGGTTATTCACACGAGATAAGTATTGCGTTAGGGAATTGAACACAAGATTAAGTTTTATTTACTCTGCAAAAAAGCGACGTCTGGTCGTCTTGCCAAACTTATTTTAACTACGGCCATTTTACGGCAGAGAGGATTTGTGTTCAATCTATAAGAATTGACGCCGAAAGATAATAATCACTGTCGAGTCATACTTTGAAAAAGTAAACCGTTTTTCATGCTGTTGCCAGGGTTAGAGGCGAAATAGATTTTAACCTAGAGTGCCTTGTAAGAGACACCCAATGCAGCCATGTACAAAGTTTTAAAGCATTATGGAGCTCTGTCTCGTGATGCGAAATATAGTAGATATATTTAGCATAATGAGGTCGTCGAGGATAAACACTTACGAATTGTGCAAAAAGCTCTAACTTGATACGTTAGGAATTTAATCTGATTTGAACAGCTCGTGCCTTTTCTGATTATGAATATCAGAATGCGACACGAAAGGTTAAGTGAAGATGCTGAAGGGAACATGATAAGCCCGAAGGATTTTCGAAGAGTTTTAAAGAAAATGTGCCACCGGTGTGTATTTTTTTATTTATATTAAAATCGTGCCTTTGCTCGTGGCTGCCGAGTGGCAAATTGGATAAACGCGCAATGCAAAAAGTTAAAATATGCAAGCACCCGTGGAAAGGAAAATCGCAACGACCGCGATGTGCTCTTTGATGAAATCCCTTCTCAGCGTCAATCAGTTCTTCTTAAGTTTCTGAGATTCGTGAGAATTTTGCACCTTCCAAATGATCATTTAAATTTTATTAGACATCGGGTTGACATAACCAAGTGTATTGAGTTTTACATTTTAAGGGAGAGATCTTTTTCAAAATTCCGTATAAAATCAGTGTTTGTTTATTGCTTCTTTCAGTCGTAAATCAAAATCAAAGCCACCATTATGTCGGAAAGATTTACAAGATTTCTTTCTTTATGAGTTTTGTTCGATAGTAAAATTGTGTTTTGGGAATATGGATATGGATTTATGTTTTTACATAAATGCAACATTTCTCCACTGAATTTTATAACTACAGCGCAAGCAAATTATTGAATTGAGTACTGCATATCATGATTTATACATGCATTAAATTATATATTTAATATCATAATCTACATGCATGGAATATATAATTAAAACTTGATACTTTTGAATTTTACAATTATTTAATTTATTTAAATAATTAAATAATCACATACCTGTGTGTTCCATGCTATGTCCCGGTCGAAGCTGAACATTCATTGTGACTTAACAGCATTCGTCGTCTCCTTGTTGATATTTGATAGCAATCCGAAATTACCTGGAAATAAACAAAACATTTCCCCTCAAATCATTTGCAATTCTCTGAAATTTGATGACAGACATGAGTTGATGTTACTAGTTTGCTTGTTTATTAGACTTCAAACTTTGCACTTATCAATCTGCATGTAATGCATGGCTTCAAGTTGAAACTAATTATTGATTGACTGTTAACGGTGTGCTCTAGTTTTGATGATTACAAGAAACTGCAGCATCGCAAACACATCATTCTACATTATGTAAATTTCTTGCTGAGAAATTCACTTTTATAACGACGGTGACAATTAAAGTGCAAGTCCAATGTAAGTTGTTAAGACAATTAGGGTGTGGTTGCATTTTCCGGTACCATAAACATTAGTCTCGTGTGTTAACTGCCTGGTCGCGTTAGCACATTCCCTGGATTCTTCCTACGCGAAAGTGCACTAGATGGATTTATTCAGACGAATTTATTAAACATTGCAATTTCCGGCGGGTCTGGTTTCACCTCCTGTCGAAGCCCTACGAAGGCTAAGATGCGGCGGAAGCAAGCAAAAAAGCGAGAAGCCCTCCCATCTGCAAAGTCACCGTTTTCTGAACTTATACCAGTTTATTTAGATTTGTGATACGTTGTTTGACGTCGAGAAGTCAATACTTCACTTGTCTATCAGTTAGCAAGCGTCACATTGAGATTCGTAAGGCATGAGGAGATGCAAGCACGTGTTTTATGAATCTTAGTGCACAATCCAGCACGTTTTTGATCATGTTGGCATGCCTCGGTGCCGCGGCATGGTTGGCGGCAGATCGAAGTGAAAGTGAACGCCGCGAAATGATGGACATCGGTTCGCGGCTTTACACGGAGGCTGGATGCAAGCTGGCCCCCCGCAATGTCCTTGATGATTCTCCTACTAAAAGTGAATCATACAAATCGTCGAAAAAAGGTAAATCTTTCGAACCATAAGAAGAATTTTTTCTTCGGTTTATGTTATTGAGCTGCGGGTCAAATTGAATTCTTTGAATTCAAAATTGAATTTCGGCGTTAAAACAAATCTAATAACATTATGATCCTGGAGACCAGGATCGCGTCGCAGAAGATGTACGGAAATGTACGGTGCACTTAGCGGGCATGCATGCGTCCCAAAGTAGATTTCATTCAACGATATAAAAAGTCGATTTTCTCACTTTTGCAGCCTCCGATTGCAGCCTTATCGATTTGCATTGCTCGCGTATCTATTGGCGTTTCACGCAATATCCCTAGCATTTATTTGGTTGGAATAGATTTGACATCTTAGGAACAGAAACAAAACATCTGCAGACATTGAACAAAGATAGTGTTATTCTTTATTATAAATATTAATTAATATTTGCGCACAAATGAGATGAAAGCAATCATCAGCAGGAGCAATTCTTGAAACGGACGCACTAAACATTCAAGTATTCTGATTTACCTGAGACGCGGAGTAAATTACATTGAAAGGTATGCAGTACCGGGATTAAATTTGGGGTTAATTGCATTCTGAACCCATTTAACCAGCATTTAATAGCGCGCGGCTCGTTGCATTTCGAAGCGCGAGAATTAAATTCTCAGTGTCATGAAATATGGACGAGGATAGTGACGGTGTGCGTTACTATTTGGTACTTAATGCTAGAGAAGGTAAAGTGAGCACTTACCTAATTGTAATTGTCATGTATATTAACTTTGATTTTATAAAAATGTATAATGCAGTTTGCTCCAGTTTTCGACGATGGTTGATATAGTAACATGTCGTTAATGCGTTTACATTTAAGAACAATTCTTACATTCATATAAAAATCAGTTTAGCACCATTTTTATCATAAATCTTTTTTAAATATTACTTCTATTATTTGTTCGTTTAGGTTTATTATGCGCTATTAAAAATATCAATAAATTCGTTGGAATTGATGACGACGTCCAGCTTAGCTTTTGTTGGAACTGAACAAACTGATGCGGTGGTCGGAGTGCGCTGATGAATTCGTCCTTATAAGTGCGATGCATATGATGTTGGTATGAAAAAAGTCAGTAAAACGCGAACGAAAAAGCAACGCGTGCTAACGCTCCGGCCGATAGACCGTCACTCCAGCTCCGGGTGTCTGCCAACGAGACGGGTGCTCCATACCAACACGCGCACGGCGGCGGCACACATAAGTTCTGCGGCCCCCGCTCGTATCCTGCCGCCGTCGCCGAAGCACGCCGGACGGCGGCGCGAGCGTGCCGGAGGCTGGATGCGCAAGTTCCGCACGCTCCGCACGCGTCGCACTCGCATCAACGCCAGCATGCTGCATGCCGCATGCGGCGCCGGTACGCGTTCATTCGCAGCAGTGCCGCCGCCTGGCTCCCGCAACCGGGCCCGAAATACATCACACCGGCCGGGATCGTTGCTATGCCAACGTCCCGGTTTATCGTCCGTAGCTTTCGTCTTGCTGGTTCCTTTTGTGCGCGCCTGCCAAGGCTGCTGCGGTAGCGGGCAGGTTTATCTGCCGCCACCGCCGCGTGCCGTGCAGATGCGTTTACGTTAACGTCGCACTAACGGTTCCTCGAATTTTACACGCATCTTGCCGTTTATTCATATCAAATGCGGCGGGAGCTGGGCGCAATTTGTCATTTTTTTACGCTTCTATTTATAGTGGCCTCCTCCTTTCACATAAAGGCGGCATCTTCTTCATCATGCTCCTGCGAGGTTTAATCGAAGGGTGCAATAAAAATGTCGATTGTTTTACTGGGTCAACGGGTTAATGGGTCACTCAGATCTCCCCGGTCCTTTCCACAAACAACACATATAATGTGAGATAAAGTATTTATTTATTTGTTTCAGAGGCAACGCACCACAAAAAACGTGACAAAGTGCGTCGTGGCCCGAAGATCTGGGATCAATGGGGCAAGTGGTCCCCCTGCTCCGTGACATGTGGAATCGGAAAGATTGTAAGATGGAGGCATTGCGTAGCAGGCGGCTGCGCGGCCGGTGAAAAGGAAGCTCAGATAAAAAGTTGCACATTGCCTGCGTGCTGAAGCTTTAAGGATACCAGAAGTTGGCATTACATACCTGGCATTCCTACAACAACAATGCGGCACTTTGGACTGACCAATATGTAATTTGCCATCATCTATTTTTATTCATAAACATATCTATTACAAGTGTCTACTCTATAGAATTTAGCAAATCAAATATATTCATTCAAATTAGTTTCACGAGTACTAAACAATTTAAAAATTCTGCAAAGAATTCTATATTTTAATGTTTCTGAATATCATCGCAGACGGTGATACCATCTCCTACACAGGACGCGAAGGCCATAATATGAGGAATTACATTCTGTTCAATTACACCTTTAAATAGATGTGACCATGGACCAAGAGCGTAGATACCAACATCATCACCACCGTGCGTTTCGGTCGTAAGAGGAGCAGTTGCAGGGAATTCGTGGTTCTTATGATCTGTAATAAGCACAACATTTTGCGGAATTTTCGTACAACTTTAAAACTTACGAGTATCATCAGACAAGAAGTCGTGCCTGGCGCCATTAACTTCAGCACGGTACCCGGGTCCATTGGCGTAGGTCAAAGTAGCGTGGGGAAGATCATCATCAGCAATACCAGAAGCTCCAAAAATGTCGTTACCTCTATTAGCATATCCACTGTAAGACATTGTGTGGGCATGGTCGGCAGTAACAACAATTAAGGTCTCATCTGAATTGGTTAATGCCACTGCTTTTCTGATAGCTTTAGAGAACTCGCTGGTCTCATCTAAAGCCTTGTGGGCTCGTGTGTCATGATGTCCATGGTCAATACGACCGCCTTCAGCAAACAGGAAGTAGCCATTTTCACTCTTAGAAAGAATAGTAATGGCAGCTTCCACCATTTCTTCAAAACTAGGGTCTGCTTCTGTGCGGTCCAGGTTATACAGGCAATGACTCGATTCGAACAATCCGAAAAGGTAGTCAGTATTGGCAGAAACGTTCAACAGTTGATCACGGTTCCATACATACTCACTGTTCAAACCAGCTTTACTATCTTTCCATTCTTCAATGAGGTTAACACCATCCTCACGTTCTCCCTTATCACCTTCCTCGTCTCTCACATCTTTTGGGAGAAATTTCTGCCTTCCACCTCCAAGAATGACATTGAAGTTTTTACCGGTATCTCCTCTAATGAGCTGTTCAGCAATGTCATCAACTTGATTAGAATCAACTCCGTCATTTATGATATCTGTATCACATTCCCAATCACGGTGGGCTATATTACCATAGGTACCAGTAGGACTGGCAT
Organism: Diploeciton nevermanni; assembly: GCA_027575565.1. NCBI lineage: Eukaryota > Metazoa > Arthropoda > Insecta > Coleoptera > Staphylinidae > Diploeciton > Diploeciton nevermanni. Next base: position 78,983 of record JAODIE010005969.1, read on the forward strand.
GAGTGACTCTAGTTGTGGTGACAATGCCAGTGCGTTTGTTCTTCAATTGGGACCAGCGAGCAATGGAAGATACACGGTTCGTTTTGTTGAGATTCCTTTCCCATCTTCTGCAAGGTACTTTTCCATTGACTCCGATTGTTCCAATGTTACCTTTGATGCCGCAAAGATAGGCAGTGGCGGAGCACGCAGAATCAGCCACTTGAGAATCCACACAATATGTCTACTCAAAGAATAAACAACTTAATAGTGGCACATTATATAAATTGCATGAAAATGCAATACCTTAGATAAAGCAGTATTTGGAAACTCTTCAAAAGACAAGACAGTTTCCTCGCCAGAGTTACCATTCAGTTGACCAATGTATACTCTGGCAGCAGCCAAGGTAGGGATGGACATACCATCACCAAGGAATAAAATAACATTCTTAGCTTGTTCTGCAAAACAAAAGTGTTTTTCAAAATTGATTTGATTTCTTCGAAGACCTACTAGTGTTGACTTTTTGCAGGATCTTCTCGTTCAAAGTGGATTGTCCTTGTTGTTGCCAGTATTCAGTATCTCGTTCAAATTCCCTATCATGTCTTGACTTGCGCTTGACTCTTCCAAAGATATCAGAATGCGTATGTGTGTTATCTGTCTCCAAACGAAAAAAAAAATGATAAGAAAAAAGTTTAAAATTGCAAACACTCGGATATATGCGATTGTGTCAAACTCTTACCTGATTTCTCAACTTGAGCTGGTTTTGCATCGACGGTGCTCAAGACGAGCACCAAGACACAACACACTACTGTTACTTTCATTACTGACTTCTTCGATAACAATTGATAATTCCTGATGCGTCCCACGCATTCGTTTATTGTGCGCACCTGTCGCTTTCTCGTGTAAACCGAACTACAGTGCCTTTTATACCTGTCTAATATTAGTCCAATAGCGCGGATAGATTTATGCAATTCAATTGTGTCCCTTCCACTTGAGCTGCATTTTAAACTGCCAGCTGATAATTTAACTAAACATTTCGCTCTCATATACTGTCGACATTGTCAATTGACTTTTAGGATTGATTATTGGCAAATTATTGCACAAATATGCAACTACGTCAATTATTAATTTAATTTTCCGGCTGATTTGATTGCACCAAAGTGATCGATTCGTGTAGAGATGATCCGATTAGTTATCATGAAACACGTGCTATTTTTGATATTTAAGCAAATATCGAATTCAAGATATGTAATCTGCAAGTCTACACAATTGATTGAAAGTTTTTATCCTATATCATACATTCCATCCTATTGCAACGGTACAGACAAATAATGTAAGTGGTTATTGTGGTGATATGTGCGGATGAAAAGTCAAGTAGCTCAAATTTGAATTTGTTTCTTTGTGTTTATTGGATTATCATTGCGTCGCTATAATCCATAATTTCGCACGTATTAAGGTGAAACTTTATTGAATGATTTGAATGACGAATGATTTCGTCGATGGCATAAAAAAAAAGGTCCCAATCAGGCGTTCAACCTTGTCGCCTTGTCCTTGTCAGTAAATTACGAATTGCGTTTATTATTTACGATGCAGCCGATCGTGACCGTGTGAACAATGATAAAAACAATAAACGAAGTAATTTGTAATTTCATGGATAATAAAAAAAAAACCAATGCTGATAACGGATTATATCTGTTTTAAATGCAATAATTACAAAATGTCAAAAACTCTAATGTACATCTACATGATCTCTTAATTGTATTATTCCATCAATATTTACCTTTTTTTGAAGAGAGGTTTAAAATAAAACAGCGATTTTCTAAAAACGTGCTTAATCACCACTAGAGAAGATAAAAAAGTATCGATATCACATCTCTAATTTTAGATATATTAAATACAAGATCTGTTTATTGTTTCAATTTATTCTCCATTTTTATAATTTTGCCAGCTAGTGAATGCAACTTGACTTCATTGCAAATAGTTCTCACATATTTAACAAATTAGTTCATGCTAAATCATCTGAATAATTGTAGTTTCATTTATATTTCTTATATACTTGGTTTACTTATAAATAAATAACGTGTTGATAAACTTAATTAGGTCCTATTTAAACTAATCATATCATCGGATTACATGTCCTGGTGATGAATACAGTAGTCGGATAAAGCTTGCTCTAGTAATTTGATAATTATCGCGTTAATTGGAAGAAAACTCAAACAGAAATTTAAGTGTGGGCTGAGCAATTGCTGATTACTCTTCAAATAAACGTTGGAAACAAGGAAGACGAAGTTCTTTTTGTTCAAAGCACTGATTCAAATCAGATTTAAATAATTTTCTTTCTGTTTCGAACTTCTACACCTTCAATTCAAAATAGTTTATTGTCGTGTTCATAATATAATATAAATATGGCGAAATTTACAAATAACTCTAATAACTTAAATATAATTCCAACAGTTATAGTTTCAAATCCTACTACGTTTCTCTGATAAAAAGCAAACATAATTAAACTAGTATTAGTTTAAAGTTAGGCGGATCGTATAAGTATCTCTGTACAAGGCGAATTATTCAACTTGATCCTGAATCCTGCATAATTGCGCACTTGAAATTAAGTTTAAAAAAATGATTTGAGGGTCAATAAAGTATCAAGAATAGGTACGATAATGCATGTCCTGTATGAGTGTGTACGTGTAATTTAGGTAGCACTCCAAACAAGGAACATAAATCTGAAGTGAAATTTCCTGCGCAAACAATTAGCACTCAAGTTAGAGTCATTCATTATAAACGTCTGAATAAAGTGAACCGGATATTATGATGGTCTAAGCAGCACAAAAACGTCGCTTGGTTCTTATTGTGCAAATCTGTTGATGCAATAACAAATTCACATGATCAATCTGGTCCTTTAATTCCTGATTCTTCTTCGACATTTATACGACACTTTAAAACCAAATGATACACATTGCAAGCGTAAGGATAGCAGAACGAACGCGAACACATCTATTGTAGTAGGTTTCATTTAACATTTAACATCAGTCAAGTTCTATGTACGACAATCCGAGTAGCAACAATAGAGGACTAATTAATGTCTGCTTGACATAGTCGGCATACAGTAAGCGACGGTGGCTGCACACAGATTTGTCTAAGAGACGCGACATATTGCGTTAAACAAAGTACTTATGGATCATTTTAATTTAAATGTTAGGATTTTCAATAATTCCTGCTCTAACTGAGAAATGGTTATAGGTAAGATGTTTTAAAGTCGTCATTACTAACTTTTAAAAAATCATTGAAATTGGTTTACCTAGAGCGTGACACTGTATATAGAATATGATCTAAAACGGGTGTCGAATATTGAGTTTGTAACGGTAGTAGTTGGAACTGAGCGTGTGGAACAAATAGCGTTTGCAACGCGAAAAACTCTTTATAGATTCTTTCCATATGTTAGAAAAAAACCTGTTGACTAGAAATTTTACTGGTTTTCAACTATATAGTGGACGCTTCAGTTTTTGATTTTGATTCATTTGCGATTAGCATATTAGATTTTAGTGGTTTTAGTCATCGGACGAAACAAACGGCAAGAATGATTTGCGCGCCAACACCTCCGTTGCATTCGATTCCAATGGTGGTAAAATTTACAAATCTATTACCGAGTGTTTTCAACATTTGATTTGTTCAGAACTTAGACTTTGCTTAAATCTGCGCTTCTTTTATAAACTATATAATTTTTGTAGTTTTGTTCGATAGTTTTAAGACTCCAATAGTTTATAAGAAGTGTTAGTAATAAGATTTAAGAGTATAAAATACCCTCATTTAATATAATGTGAACGTAATAACAAAGTTTTAGGGGAAAATGCAGCACGTATCATTAAAGGTAACGATTGAATCCTATACGTTTGATTCTCTATGAAGCTTTTTGTTTTTTTGCCTTTGAATGTAGAATAGTAGTTAGTAAGAGTAGTCGTTATTCATTTTGTGTGCTGTTTTCTTTTGGACCTTGAATTAGAAAGTCAGTGGATAAGACTTAATTTTTCGAAGTCAAAATAGAAACGAATTCTGAAAGCAAGCCGTGATTATTTTAAATGTCGCATTTGAGACGAGTACGTACCGTCATAGTTGACTTGCCCGTCACCATCAAGATCAGCCTCCTTGATCATATCATCTACTTCCTCTTCCGATAGACGCTCACCCAAGCTGGTCATTACATGGCGCAGCTCATTTGATGAAATTAATCCATCATTGTTCTTATCAAAAACTCTACAATTAAGTTAAGCCAGTTAATCAAGCTTTATTGTTTGGCTCACATTTACTTAAAAGCCTCCCGCAATTCGTCTTCGCCATCAGAGTCCTTCATCTTCTTCGACATCATCTGGAGAAACTCGTTGAATTCGATAGTGCCGTTACCATCTTGATCCACTTCGTTGACCATGTCTCGAAGCTCAGTTTCTGCAACAATTTGTTCGTTAAGCGAAATTATTTGTGCCGAAATTACATTTTGGCCGTATCTTCGTTCACTTTTTTATTCCATTTATTCCAAGTTACATTACATTTATCTAACGTTTCTTTATTTTTCCGGTTTTTTTGTTCCGTTTTAATACAGTTTGATGGCAATAAACAGGAAAAAAACTACATTTTCCGGAGAAAAGAAAAACACAGGAACTTTCGCAGTGGGATTTCCCCAGCGGAGGTAATCTTCGGATTTGTCATCATCAAATCGAAACGTAATTGAACAAGCTAGATGATCCATTCCATTCGAAGCGATATAGGATGATTTTTTTATGCTTACCAGTTGGACGTTGTCCTAGTGATCGCATCACAACGCCTAATTCAGCCATTGTTATGGTGCCGTCTTCATCTTTGTCGAAAAGCATGAAGGCTTCCTTGAATTCGGCGACCTGATCCTCGGACAGTCCGTACTCATTCTTCAAACACACAAAACAAGCCAGTGAAAAATCGAAATGAAGCTGAACTAGATATGATTTGCACGTTCTATCCTTATCTCATTTCTGTCGCGTTGTGTATTAGCGTCCTGGTTTATTTGTTTGTTGTTCCCGAACGGACAAGCAGTGTTGTCTTAAAGCTCTTGGAATCAATCCAAATAACTCAATATTTTCTTGTGTGGCAGGGTACGAGAGATATACTAAACAACAACTAGACACCAGTAATACGGGTGAATAATGGGCGCCTGTTCGTTTTATAACGTTTTATGAAATTACTGAAACGCATTACTGCCATTCGTTAACGAACTCGGGCGCGAGCTAAAAGTTTCCATGCTGAAAAACACTCCCTTTAAAAACAAGTAGCTACGTGCTTGCAAGAATAGCGCATTTCCGTCGTGCGTCGAGAATCATTAGTCAATTAGAACTGAAGCAGGTTCGATGTGGGAGAAAGTAAATTCGTTCACACATACAGAGACAGTAATGACATCGGTGTTGCTCGTTAGGCGCTTCAGTCGGCTATACTCTTCATTGTAACTGCCCATTTCTTCCGATGGCTTTTAGTAATTGATTGCGAATTCACTGCGCTTGGACCATGATCGCGTGCTTCGCGTGCGATGCGATAGAGCTAAACCTAATGTCGGTGTAAACGGCTTTTTCCAATCACTCTCTGGCGTTTTCACGTACATTCAGCCATTTCATGTATTCTTATGTATATCGCGAAGTCGGTCGAAACGAAACTGTCGCTAATGGCTTAAAATAAGTTTCTGTTTAGTGCGCGCGGCTGGACGTCGGGACGGGAGCGTGAGAGGTGAGCGCACGTGAGTACAATTTTCAAATCGCATCGGGGCTCGGTTCGTGACGCGAATTTCGTGCACGCGAGTCGCCGCCGCCGCCAAGAATATACTACAATTCGGCGCGCGAGGCTGATCAGGCGACGCAAAAAGCTCACTTCGCAATCTATTATAGAGCGCGATTTACATCAATGCATAAATATAAACATAAAGAATCGCGCAACGCTGGCCACGAGGGAGGCGGTAATGGCGAATGCGGTTAATAGATGGATTGCGTGCGCCACTAGCGGGATCGATGCCGCGACGCCTACCAGGTTAATGGTGACGATGAGATCGTGCTGATGGTGCTTGCCCTTCTTCTTGTTCTTCGAGTTCTTGGCAGCCGAAGTGGGCGGAACTGCAACTGCAGCCGCCGCCTTGGCAGGTGCTTGCTTCGGCTGGCCCTTCTGTTGAGAGCCACCATTCCTTACAGTCTTTGCGCTTTTTACGGCGGCGTTTTTAGGCCCATTGGTGGGCGTGCGTGGACACTGTCCCTGCTTGGGCACACTGCCATCGACGGGCTTGTTGCGAGCCTATAATTACACAAAACAATTTATTAACGCCCGCCTGCAGGCTGGGGGTAGCTGAGTAGGTGGGTTTTGCTTATTGAGGTTGTTAACAAGTGCAGGAATTATTTACTCTGCACCCTAGCACTCTACATGCTGATGGGTATTTAACTATTCTTCAAATAGCCTAGCAAACGCTTTCCAAAACCTTCTCACTAATTCACAACTTTCTAATATTTACTAAATATAAAATGAGCCAAGCATGTGGATTTGAGGATAGCGCATACGTGTTAATTATTCATCAACTAGAACTCCTCTAGGAAAGAAAAAATGACTTTTAGTGGTTTTCAACACTAGTAAATATTTTATTAATTATTGAATCTTAGGTAGGTATGTAGACCGTCCGTGTAACCTTCATATATCAAAGAGTGGAACAGTTTATGTTATGAAGGATTTGATGTTGGCGACCTTCAAGACCTCATCGGCTGAGTTTTCATCCTGAATAATTTATCCCTCCGTTTAACAATAATTTCCAACTTTTGGCGTGCATTAACCGGATTATCCTTCCACGCAATATCAAATGTGGTGATGTGGATGAGTGGCTGTTATCCTTGAATTTGTTTGTGTCTATGAAAAGCACACAGCGCCTCGGCACGCTTGCGTGTTTCGGTAGCATTTAATTTCAGAGTTACATTTGTTTCTTCACTGGTCGATACCGAGTCTACATTTTGCACATTTCATTAAAATAAAAGTCACGAAATGAACTGCGCCACGCTTCGGTTTCCTTTAACTTTCCCAACTTTCAGCAGGGAATTCCGAGTTTCGAGTTTGAGAACCGCGCTTTGTGGTTTGGGGATTCGAGATTAGGTCTCTGGCTGTATCAAAAAGGTCACCGAAAACAAAGCACAAGACTGGGTAGTCAATGGCACCTGAAATTGTGTTCAAATTTACACTTACTTTGGGATGCAGCTAACACCCACTACATTTGCGCTGTCTCGTGCAAAACAAATAGTTGTCGGGATATTATTTAGACAACTTCGTTTCTGCTGAAACCGTTAAGAATGCGCATTTTTTCTACGCCCGTGAGGATCGATAAATATTCTTATGACATGTGAAATGCGAAAGCAATAAATAGCAAGCTTGCCCGCACGTGCTACATGTAAGATACTGGGCTGGATGCTAGAAGAATTTTAGAAGTCCCTTTCCGAGTGCTTTTTTATGTTGGATATTAACTTGCAAAGTTAAGTGGAAAATTGACAAGGAAACAATAAAAAGCTGAAGCTGCAAGTCGGCTATTCCAATGAGGTGGAAACCCCAAATGAACGGAATCGAAATTGAAATGAATTTTGTTGATTAAATGGGAACGGTTCCAACTTTATTATGAGCTTTGATATCAATGAAATAAAAGAAGTACGATCCACATATGCGCTAGGGCACGCATCGAGCGCTAAGCAAACGGGAAATGGACGTGAAATACGTAGTGTTTGTGTAAAAACTGGAACAACAACCAGTAATTGTTATGTCCGCCACCCCTTAACGACTTGCAAATTTAATGGCTGCAAACATAAAAAAGTTTATTGTCGTCGACAAGTTCACTAGGGATGCCTCAGGCAAGAAAAGCGTTGATGCCATATGCAGAGTCATTTCTCGTGTCCGGAACTTCTGAACTGAATTCTTGACGTAACGCAGCACGACGTGTCTCACTGACAGCCTGCTTGTAAGTTCACAGTGTTTATGTCTGCACCGGACTACATCACCCCCAAGCACATAGAAGCACTAAAATTCCAGAGTGAAGCAAATATTTTTCACTGTTTATTTGAATGAATAATGTGCGAGATTTATGGGCGAACGTTTGGAGCATCATGTACAGAGAAAAATTTGGAGAACGTTGTCTCTGTAGGCTCTAATGCTCAGCGAGTCGGTTATTTGGACGACGCGTAGTTTGGCCCGTCACGAAGCATTCCTAAGCAGGCGACGCCGCCGAAGAGGCGCAGAAGGAGCGAAAGAAGCATTCTGGTGGCACGATAAAGAGAATAACGATTGCAAACTAACTTCCGACCGCACGCAGAATGCGCGCTGCATTAGACCAACTGACGCCGAGCCCTCGCTTCCGAGGACCCAAATGATATCTGACGTAGGGGTAGATTCGAACTCTTGGAGACAATGCCAAAATGGTGTTTTATTTCGTTGGAAACATTTTGAAACAATTCTGCTAAACAAAAAAAAAAAAAAACACCAGCTGCAATTTACTTGAGAAATTGTGATTTGGCCGAGCGTAGTTGTTCTTTCGTGGAAATAATTGAGATCATTGTCAATCGTTTGCTGTAAGTGCTGCAATTTAGAGTCGATGAGTATGACGCCACAATTGTATATGACTTATTGAGCAGTCCCCTGAAACAAGCTCTATTCTCCCTTCGGTGCACAATTATAAAGAGACGATGCTCTAAAACACATTGCATTTATGGCGTAAGAGAAGCGACATAAATGAGATTATCTTTGCGAACAGCATCCCATTCTTGGTGTAAGACCAGCAAAGCAATTTCAGGTACTATGAGCTCCACCCGGCATCTCAGTATTGTTACCCCATTGTTTAGCACGAGTAAATGCTGCCCCACATATAATTGCAATGTTAGTCCGTTCTTGTTTTGATATATTGTACACATAATGTTAAGGTGGAAGATTAAGCAGTTTAAAGTGCTTCTAGGCATTCCAAAGCGATTAGTATTACATGCGGAAGAGTTCAGTCTACCATGCAAGTTGAAATAAAAATAAAATACTGCAAAGAGCTACGTCGCTCGTCTACAACTAGTTTTCGAAATAATTAGTAGTGAATGTTGAGCCATCCAATTTAATCAGCTGAAGTGTGTTTGCTGGTTCGGATAGCTCCACAATAAATAGATAACCTACAGAGAACCCTCGGTTACCTGACTGAGACTTCGATAGCTACTGGCGCTCCCACTGCGCGCCTGCAAAACAAATTCACAATTCACGCTCATTGAAAAGACAAGACAACTAAACAAAGCAGAACGAAGTAATTGCAGTATAGAGATAGTCAAAGCACATTAATCTAACATTGAATATTCGCGTTTGTTTTCTGAGTTGTTCATCGTAAAAACATCGCACTCCTGTTTAATGTCTGCTTGCTGCTTGGAATAAATCACATGCTTTGTTCTTTACCTTACTTCTGTTCCGTGGCGTGTACTCTTCTTTTGACGGCTTCCTCCGCTTGTCCTTCAGGATCATACGTGCAGCTGCAAATGCCATTTTTCTCCCCTTTGCGCTGCGAGATAGTTTACTGCCTTATTCCTGACGAAGTCTGCGCACGTCTGGTTTGGTTTATTGACCGTCAGATAGTAGGTAAACGAGATTACACGGTAATTTACGTTATGAAATTAGAGGCTAAATTGCCAAATGCCATATCTCCTAAATGGAATCAAGACAAAAAGTTGCAGGAAATAAAACATGGCCATGCCCTGTTGTAGGACAAGTGATTATTCAAAAAATACTTATCATACTTTATCATATTTATATACCCCTGTGTACTGTGTAGTGTGGAATTTTGTGATTGATATGTGGTTGATGATGAAAACAAAGTTGATGATGAGTAATTAGTCATGTGCGGTTTTAAGCATGAATAATACCTCGGCGGAAGGTGTTTACACTTACTGGAAAACAGTCTCATTCGGCTATTCGTGAGTTTCTTCAAACTAGTAATATCGATCCGCGGGCACATCGCCGCCTGGTATTATTCGGCAACGGCAGAACGCCAGCTGAATCTTGAGGCTAATACCGTGGAGCGGCAACGCGAGAATAGCAAGCTTCTCGCGATTTTCACAGATAACCGCCGCCGCATTTTGCTACTTGCAACGGTGATAAAGTGTGCGACTTTTCTCATTTTCCTGCTGAGGTGCAATGAGAATAACGTGCATCTTATTATTAAATGAATTCTTCAGTTGTTGGAGTGTTATTCAGGTAAATCGGTTTATAAAACAAAGTCAATTATTGCTTGTATGACTCTCAATTTAGATCGAGCTTTATTGTGCCACTACGATAAAAGCGAGAAATTAAATATACATTTAAAGATTTTATATTTATTTAGTTATTACGCAACAAACATCTGAAACGATTAATTCGAAGAATCAACGTTCCAAAGCTCAAAAGCTCAAAAATTTGTTGAATTCTTCAATCTTTTGAATTGTATTTTATAAGATAAGATTTCAAATTGTGCTAATTTATGCTTTAAATTTGTCGCCGATTTTATGTTTCACCATTTTTCTATTTGTTTACATTTAATAAACATATAAGTATTTTAAATCATTATTTAAACACTAAATTACGCAATAGCATTATCATTATGTACAGATTGAAATTGAAACTCTATCAGTTCCTACTTAATAATATTTCGTGACATTATATTGATATAAAATATTTGTTTAAAAGTAATTCAAAACATCTCCGTAGAGCAAATAGTTTTTTGCGGAAAGGTAAATATTTTATTGTAGTTCTTATAATTTCGGTCAAGTCTGAAGTTTTTGTCGCTCGAAGAAAACGAACATTTAAATATTAATTTTCCCGAGAAAGAGCAGAAATTAACGTCTATGATAATTTTCAAGAAAATTTCAAGGCAATTATTCAACCACAAAAGATATTTAAATTCTGCAAAAACAGATGAAATTTTGTTATTTGCTAATTATGATTTTATTGTACAATGTTTAATATTGCTATGAAATAAACCTTAAATAATAAATAAATAACTAAATTAAAACCAGTTTTGTGTTTGATTAAAAAAAATTGAAGTATAAATCATTTTCAAACGTGAACCAAATTATTAATAAGAAACGTATGATATATGCTCTACCTAATCATTATTAAATTGTTAGTGAAATGGATAGCCAAACAAGACAAATACTAGTATGAACTACGTCCACTCTACCTTATTAGTCGTGAATGTATATTGTTATTACTAAGGATTCATTTGAATTACAAAGCATGAATACAAATATTGATGTGGTGGAATGTGCATATCAAATAATAAAATACAGCAATTGTTTGGGTTATAGAGACCTTAACAACAATGCCAGTTGGAGTTTGTGCCTGAAACCTACGTGACCAAAAGTTACACGTTCAATAGCAACTATACGTGTATGATAAAAGAAACACGAATCACCTAGTACCTAACCAGCCATGAGCAGCAACAGCGTGATATTTGTTTGTATTTACAAGAGGGACATTTCACTATTTTATTAGTAAAAATTCAACTTGGATAATTATTGAATATATCTCACGCGTAAAAGCAACATTTTCGTTGTGTTGTTTTATCTGATTATGTTTTTATTGATTATGTGACCGCAAAACGCACTCCAACCTTTGCTACATTAATTAACTACCAAAGTAATGAGAAAAACAGAAATGTCACCTTACTTAGATAGATTAATAATTATTTATAGTTATTGAGGACAAAGAAAAACAGTTGAGATTTTATTATTATTGCCAAAACTTAATTAGCGAGATCGTATTCAAGCTAATTTCCTGCCTTTTTGCACAATTTCAATTTGGTGCATGCGCCGGTCATGGTTATATTGCAATTTTTATCTACACATATTTACACCTATAATACTCTCTAAATACAGGTGATTTTTTGTAATGTTTCAAGTGTAAAAGTTTTTCTAGCTTACATAAAATGCATTTACTGACCTAAATCATTTACGTGCTAACGTGCTTTATGAACGTTAATTTAACATAGTTTTTGCTAAATATGCAGTGGCATTTAAGAAATTTATTAAAAATGTCTTGGCTGTAGAAATTCGGTGTATTTTATTTTTAAAATGATAATAAAGAGAAAAAGAACTATTTGAATATTTTATTATAATTGTTCGTGATTGCTAACGTATAACTAAAAGAAAATCAATAAATTTTGTACAGATTTATTTCTTCGAGCAAAACACACTAAAAGTCAACATTTTAAATATTGCGATTTTTGTTTTGTGTAACATGCATAATAATACAATGTAATTAGTGTATCATGCATGATAGTTAACTCCTGCTGAACTATTCAAAGCTATTAGAAATTACGCTGTTCTTATATGCAATACGAATTTGTAAAGTAAATAAGATAAATATTTTTGGAATAATCATTGTGAGGAGTACGCCAAGAACGAGTCAAACCTTTTCACTGTCTTTCTACAACCATCGGTGCAACCCAGTGACACGGTGACGATAAAACCCTCTGATGATACGACTCTCACTCTTAGCCCTGCACTTCGCTGAGGTCTCTGATCATGAGATGCAATCAGCAGCGAATTGCACCGGGCGATAGGCACGTGGCACCGGTGTACGCGTGATTCCGCGAACGAATTGGTTTGACAAGCCGGCGGTAACTGGGCAACTCAGGCGGGTGGAATTGTTGTCGCGCTCGGCTTCGTTCGATGGCTAGGTGGTGGCGGTGGCGTCGACGGCGCCGGCGGGCGGCTGGTGCGTATCGTGCGGCCGGAGCGCAAATGTTTCCGTTACGTTGGCGGCCTTCGCTATCTGCACTATCACCGTCCGGAGCGGGGGTGCGCACTCTCGAAATGCTTCACCGGCAACATTATGTAATAGCGCGAAAGCTTGTCACTGGTCTGCCGAAATAATTCCACGAAAATTACATTCGGTTTCGCATTTCAGCTTTTAATATTGCACGTGATCCATAGATCAGCGTCATATTGCTAGGCTGAAACGGTATAAGTAATCCATGATCAGTGAGCCTTTCGGCAAAAGAAAGAATTTAATATCAACTTATAAACTTATGTGCAGTTTTGTTGGCTATTCCCTACTTTTTTGCCAAACTAAATTGATTTGAAATTAGAATACACCCTCCGAAACTCATCATTCTCAGAAACGCATACTAAGTGGAGATTGCTTTCTCGTACATGAATAATGCATGACGTACCACCAAATTACGTGTCGATTCATAGTCACAACATTAATCATTCGACGCCAACCTTGCTCTTGCTTCATACGGAACAAAAGGGCTTAATTGTTTTCATATGAACATTTTTGTGAACGTTGAATTTTTCTCAAAGATCAAACTAGATCAATGCAATTACTATCCATGTACCTTACAATATCTAAAAGGATGTGCTTTATTATGAACATATTTGAGGAATTATTTCAGCAACCATACTGATGCTGTAACTTTTCTAGTTTTGTAAATGTTTTGTCACATTTGAAACGAATAAACTATTTCTCTAAAGAAAGCAGTCAATACTGTCAACTAAAACAAGTTTACATGAATCGAGTAGGCGTGGGGTATAATCAATTTATAAATAACTTTTTAAAAGTAAACATTATGTGAAACCAATTTGGATATAAACCTTTTGCGCAGGATGGTAACTCGTCGCTAACAAAGTGTCCTTACGGTACCGGGAATAGCAAAGCATACACGAGTTCGAATCCTGCTGAATCCATATCAATTAATATATTGTTATTTGATGCACTTAAGACGTCTATCTATACTGTCATGGGTAACAGAACGTTCTATCATAAATTTTATTTTCGACATAAACAGTTTAAATATAAACTGGCAATGTGCAAAGAATATTGCAAATTTCTCTATTATAATTAACAATCAAGTTTGTATCGCAACAAAAAAAACTTCTTGATAAAAAAAAAAGTAGAATGTTTACTGAGTTCCATCCAGGTAAAATTCATCTACAATTTTTGTATGAATGCTATAAAATATTGAATGCCGAATAAAAACCGAGTTTATTTAGTTTTACAGTGCAGCTTTTAAATTAGTTTCAAAATTAACATAGAGTTTGACATCTAGGAACAAAAGCGTAACCATGAAAACCTTTAATACCAAATTAATAACAACGTGTGAGCAGTTCATTTTGACAAATAGAAAATTAACCGAAATGGACCAAATCACTTGTTATAGTCTTTCTAAGATTGTTACCAGTTGGGATATTCCTGGCCTACAAGAGGCTGCCGAGAAAGAAGCGAAGGAAATTGCTGAATTGGAGTATCAACTTCAGGTGTATGAAACTATCATGGCAAATGCCGGTTCCGACGGTAGCTCAACCTTTCCAATCCTTCCCGCTTTGTCCAAAATGGTTAATGATGCTTGTAAGTATCAACATTAATTCAATATTCTTCTGTATTCTGCCCAAGTGATAGAAAACTTAATGAAATATGATTGGGTTCAGTCAATAGGACAGTGAAAATTAAAGACCAATTGAAGCAACACAAGAATAACTACACCAAAGTTATGGAAATCATAGAAGATATGAAAAGTGACCAAGAAGAAGCTGAAAATGAAACTGAAGCTGAAATCGAAACTGAAAATAACTCTGATAGCACAACGGAAAAATGAAACGCCATTACCAAAGCAACAATAAATAATTGCAGCTCAATAATTTTGCAATCGGCTCTTGAATTGTATTAATGTTGACATTTCATTTTGTAATTTTACTTGTTCCTATTAAAAATTCATAAAGCATAATTTTTCAGTATGAAAATTGTGTTTCCACTTTGTTGTTTTAAGCAATAACTCATTGGAATCATAAACAAATTGTTGCGATATCATTTATGTTCTTGATTGAAAAAGTGTGTGTGTGTCTGATCATGCACACATTATTTTTAAACTCTATTTTGTACTTGCATCGAAAATAAATCCTTGCCGTTGTTAGCAAATTAAATTAGAAGTGACATCGAAAAACAAAACCGAACAAAATCCAGTAGACCTATTTATTCTCTATTAATAAAAACTCGTGTCATTTTAAGATAATTATCAGACTAAAATGGAGCAAACTTTGCGTAATAGCCTTTCCAATCTTTCAATTCAATCGGAATTTGTCTTGTCTGCAAGATGTTGCCAAGGAAGAAACGAAAGACATCGAGAAACTGGAGTATTAATTTCAGGTATGTGTACTTGTTAATATCAAGATAAATCCAACCATGGTTTGAGTATTCTTTGATAATAATTTCAAAAAATAAACAGCAGAAATATAAAGAAAAGTAAGCCAGAACAAAAGAAACGATTGAAAAACTAAACAAGAATCAATTAGAAGTTGATTTCTTAATTTGTATAAACTATTTAATTAATTTTGATATTTATCTATTTAATTTTAAACTTTTATAATAAAGAATTTCGCTATGTTTTGTTTACGTCAATTACAGAACATTCTTTACATTAATTAAAGAATTTGTAGAAAACTATGTTGTCACTATGTTGTATTTCATAGACAAACTATTGTGTTATTATTAATGTAATAATTAGTTATCTTTGGATATGTGCGTGCAATTTTGAATTTACATTCATTTGCACGGTATTCATGTTTCTATCTGCAGTGTTGCCATTATTAACAAATTTAAATTAGAAGGCTGCGCCTTAGAGACCGTGCAAAACAAAAGCAAAGAAACAAAAATCAAGAAATCTATTTATTCCATGCGTGTTTAGTTAGAGGAATAATAAATATACCAAAATGAATGGACAGTCTCTGATAGGTGATACCAATGGTGTAATTTCTTCGTTCATATGAAACATGTAAATCAATTTGTATGAAAGCAAGGTTTACTTGCCGTGTTGTAATTTGGTAATTACACATTAGAATCATGTATAATTGTTATGATTTGTTGCATGTGTGCAATTATTAAATTTAAACTCCTTGTCAAATTAGGCAAGAGGCCAATCATATCCTTCTAAAAGTATAGGGGAATGTTAGGGAATTTATGGTTTTATTCGCAGTGTTGCAAATGCAAATAAGAAGGCTGTGCCTAAATGACATAACAAAACAAAAAAACAATCAGCCAACAAGCAAATTCCATTAAACTTATTTATTCCAAATTGGTAACGACGCTTGCTGGCGTGTGGTCATTGTGCATCAGTTCGAGAAATACTAAATACACCGAAATGGATCAAGCTATTATTAATAACACCTTTGCCGCGATTGTTTCCAATTGGGACTTTCCTGTTCTACAGGATGCTGTTGAGGATGAAGCGAAGGAACTCGCCGACATGAAGTCAGAACTTTTGGCGTGCAATAATATAGTGGAACATGTCCCCAGTTTCGACGCTAACGTGGCTCGTCCGATTCTGGCAGAGTTGCTCAAAATATCCATCAGGGCTAGTAAGCTTGACTATTATTTCTGCATGTTGCTAACACGAACGGTAACTAATGACATATGATTTGTTTCAGATCGCGTAGCAACAATCATGAAAAATAAATTGGATAGGCATAGAGCAAGCCTGGCTAAAATAATAGAGGCGATTGCAGCTCTCCAAAGTAACCAACCAAAGTAAACAATGGCAATTGAATTTAAAAGAACGCAAACATTGTTTGTAAATTGTCAGTTATACTTCCGATTCCTGAATAATATTAATGTAATAATTTGTTTTTATAGTTTTATTTAAATTTTTAATTTCGTTGCAGGACAATCTTGTATTTTTATATTCATTGAAATTATACGCCAAATGTTGTGTTTCGTTGATTTTAGTCTTGAAGTGCCTGATATTCATTGCATTAAGGTAATTTTACTTTGACACTTACTATTTAACGTTTTCTAAATAGATAAAATAGTAAATGTCAAAGTAAACGTGTATTAATCTAACAGAATGTTGTGATATCGGTAGTACTAATAGTTGGAATAAATAATTGTTGGCTTTGTGAGTGGGTATCAACGTTGAAAATGGACAATTTTCAATCAACATCAATTTAACATTCTTTTACATTCGCTAAAATCTAAGATACATTCCACCAATATATATATTAACCAAATTTGCAATAGTAGTAGATGAATACTTCTACTATACAATTTCTCGTTGTGGAAAAACAAGTTAGATAACACCTTTCTGACACATACCAAAGAGTTTCCAGCGCGAACAATAAAACATTCGCGAAAATCAAACAAATCCAGAGATTAAAGTATGGAAAACCATCCGAAACAGACCCGAAAGTCTTGTAAGTTTAAGACATTGCATAATACATCAAATTAGACACTTCACAGAATGTGTATCATAGGCGTGAATTTCATCTGTGATAATTTTCTGTTCTCGCAGACCGTGTACACCTCAACCAGAATATAAATTTGAAAAAATTCATCCAAGCCAAGTTGAAATAAAAATGATTGTCATCCAGTTGATTGCATTTTTTGTATCAGCTGAGATGATTTCGTTGGGCTTGGTTATGTAAAGATGACAATAAAACCTATATATCGGAGAATTTTTTTTCTTTGGTTAGATAAACATTTCATTAGAATATGCGGGGTTGTGCAAGCAGTTTGTTTACTCTACATTGATCTACATGCGTAAAGAGAATGCATTTTTGTAACAACTTCAACAATTTTTTACACGCCTGCATATATTGCATATATTGTGGGAATATATTGGAGGAACTGCTAGAGAAGCTCCAGCCACATGGATCGAGGCTTTATCTCATGAGATTTTTATCCCAGTCGATGCGTGGAAGTATTTTGCATGTACAGGACATGTTAATATACGTTGTTCGCTTCGATGCGGACAAAAATTGGCTTGTGGCCAATTCAAGAGGAAGTTTTCCACTTTACAGCATCGTTGACCATGGAAAACCAGTCGAATTGTTACAACTGGTGCATATTTCGTTCTATCAAATGTCCAATCTACAAATTCATTATTGCTTGAGGCATTTTCAGTATCAATTTCAAAGTCGCTTAGTTGACATAAAATCATCTACGCATATTACAAATATCAAAGTTATCTGTACTTGGTGCTGTTATCGAAATAATTCCCAGGACTTAATATTTCTAGAGAGCCTCACGACATCTGGTTGTCTTTGGCTGAATTTCGAAATCAGCTTAACAACGGGCTCCCCAGTTTTCTCCGCTGAACATTTGAAAAATCAATAATTCAAGCATTCTAAATTCACCAACGTCTCAATTCTTTGGATTTTCCTATCTACCAACATCATAGCAAAATATCAAACTTACCCGTCTCATTACGCGTAAAGAAAACGATGATGTCTTCATTTTGGAAGAGATCTGAAATAAACAAAGTTCACATGTAAAAGTCGAGAGACAATACGTAGCTGGATCAAGCAGAACGTGTCGTCCAAATTTCGCATTTTAAGCACATAGTATATTTATTTCTTCGAGCAGCACATTTAGTTCCAAAAACATACAAGTAACAAGATCGTAATTTCACCAGAAAATTCTCTCAAAATGTTCAAATCTTTTGGGTTGAAGTGTACATCTTGCAGTGATGAAACATTTAAAGCATTGTACAACAACCACACTTCAACATCAATCTCACCTTTCGAAAACGCCCAACTCCAAGGTATTAATGTAAATACAATCACTCGTAGGAACGAGTCAAATGAAAAATCGTACTCGAACGAATGTAATACAATTCAATGCAACAACGTAACAATGAATTCTAACTCTAATCACTACTTCTACAGAACTACTGGTACAGGTTCACTTTGAGTTTCCTGAGTTTCTCCTGGCAGGAGGAATTGCAACTGCAATTGCAACTTGTTGAACTGCCCAACAGCAGATCCTTGACAGACGCACGTTGGTCCTCTCGCAGTGAAAGCTCGCAATCGACTGAATCATCAGTCGCTGCGAGAATGCGCATAGAATCTCCACCCTTATCTGCGCCTCTTCCATTACCGTTTCATCTTACTTCCGCTTGTTCCGCTTCAGCTCCAACATCAGAGCTGAAAACATGCCCATTTTTGCCGAGAAATAAATAATTTGCCAGATTTTTTAGGGATTTTAGCATTGCGGAAGGATGTGAAAATGAGAAAATCTTTCATAGAGTAGAGGATGAACAAGAAGAGGTTCTACCTACCGTAATAGTCTACTACGGGGTAGAAGGAGATTACCATAGTGATAGGTCAAAATATAATATATAATATGTGTAAAAGGCAAACGAATATTAAAGGACTTGCTTAATTTCTACTTTATACTGAGATTGTATTTACTAAGATTTTGAATCGGATTATATTTAGAAGAAGTTTCAATGCATTTGTGTTATGCAAGTAATTAAAAATACCTTTGAAAATGTGTCACTTGTTAATTGCTTTCCTAGTTTCATATTTATCTATTATAATTTAAATCTATGCTGCACAAATTTATTGATTTACATTTGTAAACAAACTCATTAATAAAGAAAATTCGAAACGTTTTTTGTTCCTGGTGTAAAAAATTAAAATTTAATTAGAAATTACAGAGATTTCAATTGGTAAACATTACTACTATTTGAGAATTATAGCCTATAAATAGCGAAAAATGATTTATTAAGCTTTATTATAAAGTTAATCTAATCAAGTATCATTATGTAGCATTAAAAAAACGACTCAAAAAATCAAAACACATTTTCACACAATGAAGAGAAAATGTATTATTCAAGGAATTTCTAAGCCAGGAAGAAGCAATGTGAAACAACACCTAAGATGTTTAGTGCAAGCTATTGGAATGGCATGAAGACACCACTTGCATTGAGTCAACTACTATGTTCTGCATTTACTCCAAAATACAGCACACACAATTTATACTTATTAATAACAATACTCAGTTTCATTAAATAATATTCAATAAGAAATAAAAATCCATACCTACAACAGCCATGTCCCAATGTTTTCAAAGTGTTGCACATTTTAATCCTCTTGAATATTGAGTTGTTGTTATTGCAATTACTTCTTCAGTGCATTGTGATGTTGTCTGCTTACAAAAAATCAACAAGAACTTGTGACATGGAAAATTCCACTTGATACAGCATTTTCATATTCCTAATGCTGTTTCAGTTCATGTTAATACCTAATTTATCTGAATAAAATACCAAATATTGATTCCAAACAGCACTAAAACTACAAATAATAGAAGTCATATTATAGTCTGATTAATATTGTAATTATCCACCTGTTGTGTCCAACACAATTGAAACCAATAGAAAATTGTGTAAGCAGCAGGCATAAAAACAAATACCTAAATTATTCCATAGTGATGCATCTTTGAGTCTCGAAACAAATCACATTGATAAATTGAGGGCATCAAAATAAATCTCTGCATCTGATCTGCATGTTTCATTTATAGTTATTCATATAATCATAGCAGTGTTTACAGCTACCTTCTTGATTGATGTAATTTTCGATCATTCTTGTTGCATGGAAGGAACATGATCAATGTATGCTAGTTATAATTTTTTGGACAAGGCAGAAGGTTGCACATTCACTATTCTTTATCTAAATATACTCCTAGTATGAAAAACTGTAGAATAAGTAAAACTTGTAAAAATTATTCCTGTAAATAACAGTATAATGTGATCTCAACATTAAACACCAACACTGGTAGTTCAGTTTATTCAAAAATTCTCCAACCTGTCATTATGTGGACATTTTCAAATAGTCATACCCTTTAATATGCCACAAATATTTTAGAAACCTATGTATTAATATATATTTTTTGAGTTGACTCATTAATAATTAATTCTTAACTAATCAATAAAGTTGTAGAAATGCTAATGCCAGTTCATTACCGAGGAGTAATAGTGACGTTTGGCAACACTGGTAAATTATTGGAAAAATATTTTTCATGGCAAATGTTTAATCAGCCTCAGAATACGCTAAAAGCCGATGAAGACGATCTACAAGGATTGAAAAGGAGCACATGTAATTTATATTACAACGGAATATATCAAATACACATTCTTTAATACTTCAAGAATAATATTTATACCGAACAACAAGGTAAATAAATTAAAGTATATATAGGATTTATTACAAACCTTACAATCATACTCTTTTTTCAGTATGTCAAAAACTGAAAGATACCCGACGCTCACAAGTGAATCTGCAATTGATATTCTAAGTAAAACCCTCGAAGTATTAGAGTCTCCAGATAATGTCCAAAAAATTGAGGCAGCACGTAATGCAATTGGAAATGAAATGCTTAAAATGATGCGACACATGTTCCCAATGGTAATGCAGACACTGCAGGAGGTGTTGAAAGAATTTGGATATCCTGATGGTCATGATGGGCCCATTAAGTTTGCAAAGGATCTCCGACCTCTTGAGAAACAAGATAAAGAAATTGCAAGATTACATTCATTAGTTAAAGCTTACTACTTACCTCCAGTAGAAGTGCTTGCAACAAATGAATCTCCAGCTGAGGAAAACCAGTGACAAATGATGACATGTATGTCATGGCTTTGCTTGATCTATTCATTCATTTCAGTTAATGTTTGAATACTCTTATATTTATGCAATATATTAAGTTTTATGCATTATTGGGTAAACAATTTGACTGGATATACAATATTTTATAGAGATTTAGAAACATAATCATATTGTAAAAAAGGGTGCTTTCGTGTACATGTGGATTTGAAACAATATTGCCATTATGGGACACCAGTAGCGAAGTTTATAATCAATGCAAATGGTGAAGACGTGCACATTAAATACGTGACATATACGAATGTTTCAAGATTTATGAAGGTTAACTAGTTTGGACTCATAAATAACATTTTGTGCTTGCATGGACCATTGAGAGTGGAAATGTTTGTAAACAATGTTTTACGATGTAGCCATACAACCTTGGTCACTGCATACGAAACGGTAAGAACAGAAGCTATGCTTGGATTATTTTGCTCGAACATCGACCACAAAATCGTTCCATTCATATCTTTAATGTTGCAAATAACATGATTAAAGAGTTCGTCGTGAAATTTAATACACATATTATGTAGATTGCAGATTGAAGAAGACAACAAGCCGAAAACGTTGTACAAATTAATAATTAGTGTCATAGTTTTATCTAATTAGACTCAACGACATTCTCAATTCACATGTATAGTCAATCCGTTTTCCATGTTTTTCAACATATTTATAGTATTTCCTTACCGTTTCAGAAATGAAGATTGAATATATGCCGAAATGATATTATTATAAACATTTCGCGATTTATGTCCGTTTAAGCAGTTCAAATGTCATTAAAACGTTGCTGCAACATACGAGTATCAAATTAATTCTAGGGCATAAGTACTAATTTATGGACTAAGCCAATTCCTAATCAGTACTAACCATAAACATCATTAATACAATGCACGTGGAACATTCGCATGACTAATAGACATGATTACAAAAGTGTAATTAAGATTTCCTCGCTTGCTGCAAAACTGGCAACCACTTCGTCTGTCTCACCGCGCATTTCACACAATTGTGGAGTTGCAACTGCAATAACGCAATCGGCTTCAAACCCGCAGCGACAATAAAATCATTTGAGAGTAAAAGTTGCGCAACTTGCGGACGCGTGTTATTCTGGTTATGAATGCAGAACGCGAATGAGCGCCTGCGGAGCAGCTGAAATTTCGCCGAAACATGTTTATCTCTGCGAAGAGTGGCGCGGAATGCGTCCACTCATGATAATCCACAATTCAGGGCGTATAAGTTTTCAGCTCTCGTCCATAGCTGATATCTTGCTATCTCTTCAGTCTCGTCGAGCCTGCTAGAGTCAACATTCGCCGCCGGCGGGTCGCGGTGTGGCGCGGCGGTGGTGACGAGTCGCATACCATAGCTAACGGTACCCTGCCTACCTGGCCTCACCTCGACGATGCCCACCTCAACCGCACCGCCGCGCGGTGCTCAGTCACTCTTCACCTTTGCGCTACGCAACTGGCTTCCATTCGCGCCGTGCTCCTAGAAACTGCCTGCGTCGACGCATTTCGTTCATCGCGGTTTTGATTCACGCGCGAAATATGTGCGGCACTGTGCGAGTTTCTGGTGATTGTGCGTGAAGCATTATTCAGCAAGGAGATTCCTATCACAGGACGTACTGCGACATTGGGCCAACTTTCGTGCGCGCAAATATGACTTCAGTCACCGACGGTGCAATTGCTACATGGTTGCGAACGCAGTGGACGCAGTGACTTCAATGCCGCGCTGCCACCGATGCCGCATTTCACGCAGTAAGACGTTTTCTCACATTGCTTACAAATCGCTACATGCCACCACCGCCTCCATTCTTGAAGACCTCATCTTCATGTGCGACACTCCTATCAACCTGCAACGCGCTTGTGCCGCGGAGATAATTAATAAACATTCGGATGCTCGCGTTACTACAGCGTGTTCATGGCGACGTACCACATAAGGCTGCGTTACATGTGTGTAATTTCTACAAATTCTTTCCACATTCCACCATATTTACGTAATCGCTAACCGATTTAATCATGTGTAATGTAAACTGCATTGCATTTCAACTCGGCTCGATTTGCATTCCGATACTGCGATAGCGAGAATATTCAACAAGCCGAGATGTTGCCATAAGTCGACTTAAGTTGGCGCGTTAACTCGAAGTTATTATTTTTACATGCTTGTACAGTTAGGCTCAGCACGTCGTCTCCTCAATGAACCGTAAAGACACCTTAATTCGAGCAAACGATTTTCCATGAAAAGATCTCTTCTGCAAGTACCGAGGTGATGATCAGCATGTCGGCTTAGCATTCAGAAATTGGGCCTAAGTAGTACCTACTTAACATAGAGAGCGACCAGTCTAGACCAATAATTAATACGCTATTAATAAGCTCATTAAACGCACTTATTCGTTGCTTTTCATTCTATTCTATTGACGTTCCAAACTCTTGTGGCTAGAAGTAGTATGAAATTCCTTAGCGTTTAAAAACCAATGTTTCATTCAGTATATCATGGTAACTCTGAGAAAGGTCTAGAATTACTTCCTAATGGCTACTTGCTAATGGGATTTCAACGGAATTCAAATCAAACTTACAATAGTCATGCATGTAAATCGAAACAAAAAAGTAATTGATCGCTTGAAATTTTGAGCTTTTTGATGGAGTATTTCGTGGACTGGCCTAATATATTAACACACCACGAAGGCAAATTGTTTAATTACTTTATATGAACTGTAACAGATTGTGTTAACAGATGGACAAGTGTATCATCGGATTCATTAGAATTAAAATTGCATCAATTACAAATATCCGATGTACGCCTACTTTTGCTTGTCGCATTAAGAAAAATGAATGAACAACGCACGAATGGAAACATTTACTTTCACTCGCATTGTTGCGCTGGAATTTTGCAAATCTTCTCGAGTAATTTGTTAGATGAAGTGATGATGCCGAGCCTCATTCTTGGCATAATGCGAATTCACTCAACAGTGTCGTTATCGAAGACACTCTTCAACGGTAATGTTAGCAAATTCCATGTTAAATAATTTCTTGACTTGAAAACCATCAAAAAATAATTTCCAAAGCACGCGGATTATATAAGGCATTTACGGTTTGTTATAACATTGAAAGTTGAATTTTGGCCATCAGGCACTAACGCTTAATTTAATATTATTTAACATTGACATTCGTCTGTCTTCAACATATGACTATGCACAACGCAACTCTATTCAGTTTGTTGTGCATCGCCGAACAGAACGATAATAACGTGATAATCAGGATAAAAGTAACATCTTTGCGGATGACATTGAAACTTTTTCTGTATCTCTGATTTTTGATGTTCTAATGCAATTAGGCTTTACCAACAATGTCACCCTCTTTATATAGTGTGCCCGGATGCTGAAAAAAAAAGCTCCCAGCTCGGTGGCCTAGTCGTTATGATGAAGCATATATTCGGAGGCGCAGGTTTGGGTCTTGCTGAGTGTCCCAATTATTGCTAATAACTATGGTAGTTGGTGCTGTATAATGAAGTGGAAAACGGGTGCAGTTCGCTCCAAAAACATAAAATTAAATATTTATTATGATTGCGAATTCTATATTTGTCCAATATTTTGCGTTTCTCTGTATGATAATTTTACATTGATGCAGCATGACTAACTAAATTCTTCAGTTTTAATGTCGCCACAAAGTCATAAAAATATGCGACTGGTAGTTGATAACTATTAACGCTATTTTATCTCCATGATTAGAAACTGTTTGTCGAACACACATCGCCAAAGTCGGACGCAGGTCGCCAGCGTTAGCATGCCGATATTTAAATGTATGAGCAGAGAGAACAGTCGTAGATATTTAACTCACGGCGACGTGCAGACCGTTGTTTGGCTTGGTACCTCGAATTGTACAATTATCCGACACCAGCCAATATTTCATTGACGATTTCTAGTCCTGAGTTGCTCCGCTAACACGTCATCCATTCGAAATGAACTTCCAGCGGTTTGTTTGCATTTACTGACACAAGAATTTGGCTTGTGTCCGTGTTTAGGCCGGAATTTGTTTGGAATACAAATTGGTGTTCCGATTTGGCGAAAATAATGTCACGGTGCGGCAGGCAAATTAACACCAATTGTTGCTTTTGTCTTGAAATTACCCTTGGTTTATTCACTTTTTTGATGCGAGAAGACTCTGAGTCACTGAGTAGATTACGCTATAAAATAAAATATCTCTGAGTTGTTTGTGTGCCAAGCACAATCGTCAATACAGGGTGTGTCTTTTGTTATGCCAACCTCGTGGAATTGCATTGGTGATCAACCTTAATAAGCAACCCAAACAAAATTCCTCCATAAATTTCACCAGCGTAGTCGGACAATGGAAGTAAACGTACGCCGACTAATAGAAAACAGCTAAATATCAATTACTCACAGCAATTAAAAGCGTCTTTCACCTCTGTAATAACTGTGGAGATATTTGCAGAGTTCGTTTTTTCTGATTTATCTTGCATTATATACAGCTGGAAACAAACCAAGAAAACAATTTACTTATTACTTTCATTCCGTGTGCAGAAAAAGAAGTAAATGTCGAGATAGTCGAACGTTCCGATGTGCATTGCATCGCCGTGCTATGCAAAACAACCTTGATGACTATTTGCCGCCATGCTTGGTTTCCATTTGCGTTTTTGCCAGTTGCTCTAGCGCAAATCAAGCGACTAACGTAACAATGTAATCTATGCTATAACATTGAATGCGGTTGGAATGGAATTCAAACGAAACGTTGGTAATGGCAAAGTTGTGTTGGATCACATTGGCTGCAATCGTACCTCGAAACGAGACTTGTGGCAATTAGAAAGTCCAATTCATAACAAAACTAACTGATATATAACATGAACGAAAATGTTTACTAAATGCTCATAGACCAAGTATTCTTTCGAAGAATGTTATCCCAAAAAAAAAACCAGTCTTATGTTAATAAATGTGGAAATATTTACGTTCATGTTTCGTGTCTGCATGGCCATTTAAAAACAGCATTTTTTTCCCTCCTGCATCGATAAAGTTGGCCTCAAAGTATGTCCAAATGCG
This sequence comes from Diploeciton nevermanni, assembly GCA_027575565.1. Taxonomy (NCBI): domain Eukaryota; kingdom Metazoa; phylum Arthropoda; class Insecta; order Coleoptera; family Staphylinidae; genus Diploeciton; species Diploeciton nevermanni. The sequence continues at coordinate 105,440 of JAODIE010005969.1, forward strand.
TACGCTTCATCCACACGCCTTCCGACCAGAAATGTTTAAAGAGCAACTCTGTGCCCATCGCACCACTGTCCGCTTTTACTTTTTTCATCTTCTACTCGTTTACATACACACCAATGCAGTTGCACTTCGTTCCGCTGGAAGCAGCGATGAAAAACGCTTTTCTCTTTTCATCGGGCACAATAAGCTCTGCGACAGCAAATAATATAGAGGTTTGCAAACTTGGTCGATGGTCATAGTTTACATGGTTGACTCAACACCATGGATTACATGAAATTCCATACTAATCTTGATTAATTTTGATTCCAGATTTGCAGCACGTGGCGCCTTAGGAAACAATTGTTGATTAATCCGAAAGAAACCTCAAAATGGAGCAGTGGAATACTGGCGATTTGATCTGGTTCGATCCCGGCATAGGGCATTGGCTTCCGGGCGAGATCCTCGAGTGTCATAAAAGCGCCAACGTCCTCACCGTCCAGGCCGTAATCAATGCCAAGGTATGTCGATGATATTCATTTTGCAGATCGCTAGAGCTGTTTGCTGCCGCGGACTTTGGCTTGCCACGATGCGTTGGTATGTCAATATCTGGGCGCAGTTTTCTTCTTCATGCGCGCAGCAAAAATCAAACATGGCACGCTGGACGCACCAAGGCATGAAACCACGACACGCATTTTAAAATCGAATGAAATACGATGTATTAATTCGGTACGTGACTCATTCACCATGTAGATCCTAATTGGTCGTGCACGTCTCTACGTAATTTTAATTTGTCGCGATTTGCAAAATCGTGATTTGTTTCCGCCATGTGAGGTGCACCTTCACAAGGACACACATGCGCGACATGCGAATGTAATAAAGCTCGCACGATTAAAGAATCAACATATACTAAATATCGCCTGCTTGTGAAATGTTTATGTTTGGCTGTAACGGGGTTTAAATAACATCAGGAACAGTTGCAAACGTGAACCCATTATTAATAATCAAAGCAGCCGGTGCGAGTGCAGCGAGTACACGTATACGTGCGTATACAGAAAACAAGACGTCCTCACGATCCGGGTGGTACTATCACGGTTGGACTTACTACGAGTACCACTAACTGAAAATATGGTCCGTGCAGTTATCGGGTCCGCACGCAAGGCTCATAACTCTATTTCTTATAATGTCAAGCATATGGAGCTTCTCGGAAGTAGAAATATAGAATTTTCGAATGTCATGCACGAACTACATTTGAAGATTGTTAATTTTCTTTTGCAAAGAAGTAGACTTCCGCCATAATTATTTATTGTTAATCTTCAGCACGCAGTTGTCTCTCATACATATTATGCCAAAAGTGTCAAAATGAATCTTAATCCTAAACGAAGAATAAACCTTCTTCGAAAGCGTTGGGAGAGTCTTTGTATTTTGTACTACGTACTTACTTCGGATGATGAGTTTTAACAAATGTAAATGTTGATGAACTTGCAATAAAAATTCCCACAATTATCTTCGTCGAAATGAGCTCAATTTTGAGTGGTTCCATCGGTTGGAATCACATCATCTTATGACTATGCACCCTAAAGTTTTACAGATGCACAAGAATGATTAATACTAGTTGTTTTGGAGCAGGTTCCTTTTATGGTCGAATCGATTCATTCACAAGTTTACAGTCAATATAAGTCGAAAGGAAACGGAAGTTGTGAGATGCTTTCTCTTGTTCGTAGTATCCACACTTTGTCTCACTGCGTATGATTAATCTGAATTTGTAATTTTGGTACAACTCTTACTTGTTGCAGCCTCAGACATTCGCGTTGACAAATGGAGAAGGCTCTGTCCGTCTTCGCCAAGACCTGGGTACCATGGGCGTCGAGGACATGACGCAACTCAATGACCTGCACGAAGCAGCACTCTTATGGAATCTAAAATTACGATACGACCGGAATTGCATATACACGTACGCCGGAAGCATTCTCATCGCCGTCAATCCATATCGTATGTTTGATGCCAGCTATGGCATCGAGGCGGCGAAGCGGTATAGAGGGAAATTGATCGGATCGCTGCCACCGCACCTCTTCGCGCTGGGCGCGTCCGCCTACGCCGCGTTGCCAGCCTCACAGGTCGTCGTCATCAGCGGCGAAAGCGGCTCAGGAAAAACGGAAAGTACCAAGCTGGTAATGCAGTATCTGGCTGCTGTGGCACCTAGCGCCCCACGAGGGCAGGCTTTGGTAACTGAGCAGATCTTGGAAGCGGCTCCATTGTTGGAGGCCTTTGGTAATGCGCGTACTGCACGCAATGATAATAGCTCCAGGTTTGGGAAGTATCTGGAGGTGTATTTCAAGAATGGTGCCATCGTGGGTGCACGTGTCACTCAATACCTATTGGAAAAGTCGCGCATCGTTACTCAAGCGCCCGGCGAACGCAATTACCACGTGTTTTACGAAATGTTGGGTGGGCTTAGTACAACGGATAAACAAAAGTATGGCTTGGTCAGTGCTGACAAATACTTTTACCTTAACCAGGGCGGAGGCGATTGCACACCAGGCCATTCTGGATCTGGATCCGACTGGGGCGCACTCACTCGTGCCATGCAGGTTCTGGGCATTGGCGAAACTGAACAGGAAGGCATAATCAAAGTGCTAGCATCTGTGCTGCATTTGGGCAATGTCTATTTTCACCGTAGACAATTAAGGCATGGACAGGAAGGCGTCGAGGTGGGCTCGGATGTGGAAATCAAATGGGCGGCACATCTCTTGCAAATTTCGCCATCCGGATTGCAACGTGCACTTACTTCGCGGATCACAGAGGCGCGCTCTGAGCGTGTGCATAGTCCGTTGAGCATCGATCAAGCGTTGGATGCACGAGATGCATTTGCAAAAGCCTTGTACTCGGCGCTATTCAATTGGCTGGTCACGCGGGTTAATTCGATTGTGCAACGCGGCGGCCTTCATGATGCCGCGAGGATTTCCTTGCTGGACATATTCGGCTTTGAGAATCTATCAGAGAATTCATTCGAACAACTGTGCATCAACTATGCATCCGAGTCGCTTCAATTGTACTTCAATAAACATGTCTTCAAACTGGAGCAGCAGGAATATGCCAAGGAACGCTTGGAATGGACCAATTTAACATGGAATGATAACACGCCGGTTATCCAACTGCTGGGTAAGAAACCAGTCGGCATTCTGCACCTGCTGGATGACGAGAGCAATTTTCCGCGAGCATCTGATTCTTCATTTTTGGAAAAGTGCCACTATAATCACGCCCTTAACGAAAATTACTGCAGACCGCGAGTTGGCGCACGTGAATTTGGTGTAAGTTACCCATCGACATATATTTACCAACAGTTGCATAATATATTTCTCTTTAGATCCGACATTTTGCTGGACAAGTCTGGTATCAAGTCGACGGATTTCTTGACAAGAACCGAGACGTTCTCCGTCCAGACGTAGTTGAATTATTAGCTTCTAGCAAGGAACTTTTGGTGTCTAATATTGGGAAACCTTTACTGACGCAAGCCCAAACAAGGACATTGCCACGAGGTGCAAATGGCAGATTTGTTACAATGAAACCTAGAACTCCAACTGTTGCTGCAAGGTACTTTCATTTCTAATTTGCACTTAAATTAATATTAATTTTTATTATTTATATTATAGGTTTAGTGACAGTCTACAACAACTCCTAGAATCGATGTCTAGATGCAACCCATGGTTTATTCGTTGCATCAAACCAAACAACGATAAAACTCCAATGCGCTTTGATATGCCCGTTGTGCTAGAACAACTTCGTTATTCTGGCATGTTAGACACAATCAGAATTCGCCAATCCGGATATCCTGTCAGAATGAAATTCCAAGAATTTGTGGATCGATACCGATATCTTCTCCCTGGTAAAATCTCACGTGGAGCACCATTCCGGGATTTATGTCGTGCCATCTTGGAAAACAGTGCTGCTACGGGAACCGCTGGACCTGATTATCAACTGGGCGCTACTAGGGTCTTCCTACGTGAAGCTCTAGAAAGACAATTAGAGATTAGTCGTGGCGAGCAACTGCGTGACGCAGCATTGATATTACAGAAAAATATTCGCGGATTTCTCGCAAGAAGGAAATTTGTCAGCAAACGGAAAAGTGCTGTGACTATCCAGAAACACTGGAAGGGTTACAACCAGAGAAAGAAGTTCAAGATTATACGTAATGGTATTATCAAGGCCCAAGCATTGCATCGTGGCAAACTAGAGCGTAAGCGCTTTAAAGCCAAGAAGGTTGAGCTTAAACGTCGTATGGAGGTTGAGAAGATGGCACAGGAACGTGCGAAACAACGAGAGCAAAGGGAACTTAAGCAGCAACAGGAGATGCAACAACGTGCAAAGGCCCAGAAAGTGTCTATCAATCATCTTGAGATCCCCGCCGAGTTGGCTTTTATTTTCTCCAAACTTGATGGTTACACTCCCCCACATACCGAAAGAAATCTGGTTAAGGTTGTAGGAGGTGTTACTGGGCAGCCTCCCAATTTACCACTACCACCAGGGCTTAACCAATTTGAATTCGCCAAGTTTACCTCCGTTTACTTTAAAGGTTCAGACCTTGGGGTCAAGAAGGAACCAATATCAACTCCATTTCTGTCTAAAGCTGCCGCTAGAGACCAGGACTTTCAAGATGCCGTTGCATTGTTTAAGTTAACTTTGCGTTGGAGCAATGACACCCAATTGACCGGCGCGCGTGAACGAGCACTGGCTGATTACATCGTCTATAAAGGATTGAATTCTCGCGGACTACGCGATGAACTGCTTGTGCAGCTGGTGAACCAATCGTGGCGCAATGAAAATGCCGATCGTATTTGGCAATTAATGTCGCACTGCTTGAGTTGCTTCCAGCCTAGCCTTGCGTTGAGCAAGTATTTACTACGATATGTCACGGATCATTCACCATCGATGTACAAAGACGGCCTGCAGAGGAAACTGATGCGTGGATTACAAATGGCGCCACATTCCAGAGCGCTTCCGCCCAGTCTTCTAGAATGGCGTACCAATCGACAAACGTCTAATATGGCCTTACCACTTACGTTACCTGATGGTAACGTGGCGACAGTTTCTGCTGACTCATGGACAACATGTGAGGAAGCAGCTAGTATAGCAATGAATGCTTTGGACCTTCCAGTGGATGGCTGGAGTATCATCTTAGATGATGCCGGAGCTGTTACTGACTGCAATGGATACGACTACGTATTTGATTTAGTCTCAGAACTGGAACTGTATCCTTCATTTCCTGTGACCCGCCTCGCATTATTGAAAACTGGAGTGCGAAGGTTTGCTCCAGTTGAAGTAGACCATATGAATACTTTGATGAGGCCACAGGTTCCGCCTCCAGAACCACCAGCACCCAGGAAGATATCGAGACAGCAGTCGAATTCTCCAAGTACCAGTCATCAAAATGCATCTAGAAAGTCGTCGACCCAGGACTACGCTGAGTCTCCACGGCATACCAGCACACCTGCTAGGAAATCCTCACATGAGGCGTTGTCCAGAAGCTCAGCATTGAATGAGCGATACTTCGATATTGAGAAAGTACGCTCGAGGAGTTTGGACAACCTACTAAGTGAACCAGAGCCGACAAATCTGAGCGAATTAGGACTCAGTCAAAGCAGACTAAACGACCGCTATCATTCGGTCGAGCAATTAGCACCAATCCAACCAGTGCTTGCAAATACGAACTACAAACAAGAGATTGACTTTGAATATCCGGATATATCAAGCATCAGTACAAGTAATCGCGGTGGACCACGTTACATCAAGAGTCAGTACAGTGGCAAGAAAGCTCCACCTGGTTCTCATTCTAGCCGTGCTCACATTGAAAAATCTGAGTTTGCCGTGCGTAGCTCAGCTATGTCAGATACTAGCGAAGCGCCAAGCTTAGCAAGTCACGTGCGTCGGGTTCGTGTACCAAGTCAAGCATCTGATGTGGATCAATTCTTAGACGAGTTATTTAGTCCGGTGTTGGATGGCAATTTGGATGAATTGAGTGATGCGCGTTCGCTGGCTGCAAGTATTAAAGGCGGTGGGGACAAATTCATCGCACAAGGTCATTCAGCTCTCGACAAAGAGGTAGAGACGATCAATATGCAAGGAACTTCTGAGAGTAATGTTGATGATTACATCAGCGATTTGTTCAGACCTATTTTTGTGAATGACAGCATTCGCACATTAACAGAAAAGCACAATCTTGTTGAAAGTATCAAAGGCGGAGGTACTGCTCATCAACCAAATGGTACCGGGAATACCAATTTCAACTACAACGCTCCTGTGGTCAGTCCACAGCCAATTCTAATGCCCATGCTGGGATCCCCTCCGGATAGTTTTCATAGTGTGTTTAGCGGCCAGAATATGTCTTTGCCACCGAACGGGGACATTGCAGCGTATCAGCAAAATTTACAGCGTGCCTTCTTGCAATCAGCAATGGCACAGAATATTCAAATTCAACAGCAACTATTGGCACAGAACCAAGCATTGCAACAGCTGTTGACACAAGGAAATGCTGAAGATGGAAGTAGTACTCCTACTACCACCAGAGCTCAGATTCATCAACCTTCGAGTCCTAACAGGAAATCCAGTTTTAATGGAAACAGGAAATCTAGTTCACCAAGCGAATATAAGTTACGTAAATCTAGTATTGAAATTAAAAATGGTGTCCCACCACCACCTCCCATGCCTCCTCCATTGGATAGCACTGATCCTTCGGGGACACGTCCATTTCTAGACCCATACGGACGTGCTAAGACAGTACGAATTGGCAAGTGGAGGTGGCCTCCCCCAAAAGACGGTACTAATGTAGAAAATGGTGAGGATTTCCTGCAATTCAAAATGCGGCAAAATCAACGTAAGGTCACACCGAATAGAGAAACCAATGGACATTCTGCCAATGAATGGGAGGAAATTGAATTTGAACCTATGGTTAAAGAACCAGAGAAGAAAGTATCAGCGAAGAGGAGTTTTGATATTGGTGCAAATAGGCCCACACCCGGAAGTGTAGGTAAATTGAAGCTTAGCTCAGAAATGCGTCAGCGCCTCGAACAAGTCACAGCGAACCATTCAGTGCGGTCAACTAGCAGCAAGGTAGAGAAACCTGCCCGGGTAGTTAATAAATTAGAAGACACTCGTAAAATGATGTTAGAACAACAATTGGGTGGCCGATGGGGTGAATCTGTAGATGAATCAAGCGGACCACCTAGTCCTATCACCCCATCACAAGCACGTAAATCACCTGTACAACCAAACTGGAATAACTGGAAGCCAGGTCCCCCGCCACCACCAATTGGTCCAAATTCTCTACCACCTGCACCAAGTGGACCGGCTCCGCCTCCGCCTATACGCCCACTTCATCCTCCACCATCTAGTGATGTGCGAGATTCTTTCATGGCTCAGAGACAAGATAGGGACACATTTGGAGTACATCAGAATAAGGCAGTTCTTAGTAATAACTCGAAGAGGAATTCCTTCAGTGCCAATTGGGATATTCAAAGTAATATCACCCAGGATACCCAGGATGACGCCACTAGTTGGGCAAAGGACTTAGATAAACACGACGGCCGCATGTCCCGTAATAGCTGGGAGGAAGGAGAGGGTGATATTCGCCGTGTGAGTGCTCTCCTGACCAACCGTTGGAACGATGACCAAAAGGCGAAGATGCGCACTGAGCCGAGTGAAAGGCCAACATTTAGAACTCATCAGTTCAGCAGCAAGGTCGAGAAGGAGCGTGAGAAGAAGCACTCGATTTCCACTATTTCGAACGCGGACAAAAATGACGGAGGTAATTAACATCAATTGACTTACAATTACCTGATTAATTTAATAACTTCTTCTCTAGAATGGCCTGAGTTTATGCGTCCAATTAAAACTCCACCAGCATCCAAGTCACCGACACCTATCCAGAAAGATGTGTCGCTTTCACCAAAAACCACATCTCGACTCATACCATTGGGTTCATCTGCGTGTATCACATACAATAGGGTATCATGGCATTTGAGAGTGCGTAAAGAGGTGTTCAGTCCAGCTGAACCACTTGGCCCACCCAATGCGTTGCATCTGATTTTCTGCCAAATTGCCGCCGACGTCTTCGGTATTACCAGCACGATAAGACTGAGTCAGAATGAACGACGCGCAGGAGTCAGCATGCTCACTGGCTATGGGGTCACCGCGGAAAACATCAACTCGTCGCATCGTACCAATGTTAAACGTCAAGTCATTGAATTGGCCCGCACATGGCCATTGTACTTTGCACGATTCTTTTTTGTTTCTGGGGCTGCTCAAGTATGTCACTCACTTACTTGTTGCTCATTTAAGGGAGCTGATTGGATTTGTTTTGTTCCAGTTTTCTGATGTCCAAGTTTTTGCTGTGTCTCATTGGGGTATTCATCTAGCAAAACTAGATAATGGTGGATTGCAGGTCATTCGAAGTATTCCATTGAGTGACATTTCTTCCTGTGTGGCACCTAGACCCACGACGGTCAACATCGAAGGTGATCAAGGTAGAATCTCTCTTCACTCAAACAGAGCACAACAACTCTCCGAGATGGTGACCAAATTCTGCGCAGAAAATAAGAAGGTAAGTCAATGAAGTTTTGGTTTTAATTAATGGTTATTTCAATACAATTAAATGCACGAAAAATAGCACACACGCATATAGAATAATAGATTAAATCGTTTTAATTGCAAACGCTTGAACTCAACTTGCTTGATGTTGAGTGTGCTGGTCGATCAGGTTAATTAATGTGGTTGAAAATTATACTTTCAGAATGGCAATAAACCAAGCACGTCATAAAAAAAAAACGGCAATTAAACGTTAAAAAGTATATAAGTATTCTAATTGCTTAATATGCTCTAGTAACTTTTTCGACGCACCAATATTTGCAATGCTGATACCAAGAGATTTCAAAGCTCATTTCATGAAAAGAAAACGCTGCTGACATTAAAATTCATTGATATAACATGTATTAGTATAATTGTGATTGGCCAGAAAAACGAAAGACTGGAACTGCAAAACGTCTAGTGATTTTCTACATAATGCAGTTTCAGGTGAACTCAACCAAATTCAATTATAATGGCATATAAGTAGTAGAAAATGGCGCTAAAGTACACATTTGTTGATTGTTGAAGTTTCTTAAAAGACAATTGTCGTAATAATGTCGTAAGGCACACAATGCCATTTTCAGAAAGTGAAAAAACAAAAACCTAGCCAAATAATTGTCATATATGAGTTTATTGCCACCTATATTTAATCGCGCCAATTCTGTTTCTTTGACACGCTTGGAAATTTCTTGCAGTGTCTTGATATTCCTTGCTTTTTTTGCTGGAGAACAATAACGATTCTTAAATGTGCACAAATGCGTCACATACGTAAAGTTTAGAAATGACATGGCCCGAAAATTAAAACGACATTAAAATTAACAAAAGCATCGTGGTGGTGCTCGAGCTTGGGCCCAAAGTGGCTTGTTATGTTCAAACAATTGCACCGAGACGAAATTTTAAATTGAAGCAAAGTGGAGAAATTAGATTTTATAAACAGCTTAAATATAAACTATCAACGAAAACAGTGAACGTTAATGAATGTCAGTTAATGAATAATTCCTTTAATTCGCATTAATATTTAATTAGTGATATCGCGACATGCATGTAAGGCACTACTGAGCGTGTAGCTCGGAATACATTTAACCCAAATAATTGCTCATTGCTTAAACTAAATACAGTGATGTTCCGCACATCGTCGTTGCCTTCATCGCTGCACATGAGTTCCATCTCCGCGAACTTGCCATGTACGCCATTGTGCAACAGTGGTCAACAGTGGGTTAGTGTGACTATTAGAGCTTGATTTAAGTGGCGGTAGTGGCGAGGACCTCTTCGCTCATTAACAGTACTCGCCGTTTAGGAGTGCCACCACCAGTCAGCCGCCGCGCAACGCTTAACGAGCGCGAAGAGCTGCAAGGTGCAAACGCTTCTGCCGAGAAGCATCCGCGACGGCTGACCGCAACGGACACTCGTCCGCTGCTCGCCTAGTAGTCTCATTTTGCAACGCGCCGCGGGCTGGTTTTCACGTACTTGGGGCACCGCGTGATGCCGCATCATGACGACCGTGACGTACAAAAGCTTCAAAGATCTGACCATCCGGAAGAATTTCAAGTCGACATCCTTGGACAGTCTAGCCAACTCATCCAATCCCTCGGATTGTCAAAGTGACGATAGTCACGACTCTGATTCGGACGCAAAGCCCAAAAGCTCATTTGCGGTGCAGTGCGAGGTGTACGCCGAGAACAACTCGTTTGCGAGTATCCGCTCTTGGACCAAGTCCGACAGTTCGGAAGCCTCTATTGAATTCGACGATAAAAAACCTGGAGACAAGCGCATGGAAACAATACCCGAGGAGTGCGCGGAGCCGAAGGTATCCGTTAAGGAGATCCTCGCACGTTTTGAGAATCTCAAAAAGGGCAAGCGAGAAAAGTCGCAATCAGACACAGGTCCTAAAGAACTCGCGTTATCATCGCCGCCACATCCACCAGAGCCACAAATCTGTGTGCCCAATGTGGTCTTGGACAACTTTAAGAGTTGCAGTGAGGAGTTTACGAATAATAATAGTGTGAACAGTAAAAAGAGTGTCGCGGCTTTACCGGGACCGCACGTCCTTGACGACGACAAATTGGATAAAAGTGCAGACAACTCTAAAGACAAGGAGAAAGATCGTCGTGATGTTAACAACAACCATATCCACACGCACAATCATTGCCGGAATGGCTCGCATTCTAGCAAACAAAGTGATAACAGTTCCAAGTCCTCGGTTGGCTCCAACCAAGGGATGTACATGAAAGAGATCACTAAACAGTTGGAAGAATCCACTGTTCTCAAGCCACAGTGCGTCGAGTTGATTAAAAAAGCCAAAGATAAAGTTTCCAAAGAGTTTAATAACAATGTGGACGAGGTAACTGTCGATCATTACTCGCGCACTTAACATCAATGGCAGTTGACATCTGCGTTGTTTGTAATTAGTCGGCACATGTTGGAAAATGTTCGATTGGCGTTGGTGGCTAGTAGAGATAGTAGAAAATTGAAACTCATTGCATTTCTACACAACACCACCGTTACTCTAGGGTACATGCACTCGAAATCAATTTGTTGCCTTACTCTGTACACATTTCATGCATGCATTGTAATTAATAGCGTTGAAAATTAATGACACGTAAAAATATTCAGCGCTCAAAAATCATGATTCTTGGAAATAACAGTAAACAGTTTTGATATTAATCACAATAAAATATTCAAATCAATGCTAAGAATAAACGCGATGACTCGGACTAGGAAGCTTATCCTAGCAAATTATAGACGTGTGATCATTCCAGCATTGATTAATCCGCGATAGATCACGCCCACTGAGGTAAACATTAATTCGTACCAACGCGAATCGAACAAATGTATACTCATTAAAGACGTGGAGCGACCGCAACTCCTAAAGTTACCGGCAGAAGCAGAAGCAATATGCGGCGAAACACGCACTCGTTTAATTGCATTTAATTTACAGTAAAATCGGTGATGTATAAACGCGGACGATTAAAATATTTCCGTTTCATGCCGGTGTAGAGATTTGCGTTCGTGGCTGTGCGCCGCGATGCGTCTTTAATTCGCATTCTTCGAGTCAATAACCGTATGGCGAAGACCTGCTCCAATGCGTAGATTGCACATGCAAAGAACAATTTTGCAAAAACTAGCAAAATCGAAACGCATACCGTAAGACAACGTTCTTACTTGGATTTACATGAAGATTGATTTCTTCTTAATGCGGTGTTGATGCACTATAGATGCACTTTCTCTGCGAAAATTTAGCCTGATTAGGTCTTAATTGAAACAAGTATTGATGATGCATTGATGAATCAATTCTGGTTGATACGTAAAAGGGGTGAAAGCTTCAGAAATGAAACTCGTCTATTTGGTTTTCAGATTCAAAACAAATCACCGGTACCATCTAGGATTCCGGCGGCTATTAACATCAGCCCGGAACGCGCTGAGACCAGCACCACTGTTGTCACCCAACAGGAGTCTTCCAGGATGGTAGCGCGTGGTAGTGGTGCCCAGTCTCCTTCAAGCCCACCGCCTCCATCTGGAAAGTACTCCTTGATGCAGTTTGCTATGCAAAACTTCCGGCAAACCTCTGAGTAAGTCATTATCTATTACAGGGGTCGGCAACCTACGGCTCGCGGGACATTTTGTACGGCTCGCCAAAGCACCAATATAACTCAAGAAAAAGCAACAATCTTATAGCGTGAGCATGCCGTTACTGCTGAAAAATGTGCGGGATACATTACAAATTTTTATTTTCTTTATTTTTGCATCTACGCTGCAACGCTGCACCTTGGGGCACAAGAGTCTATTAATCATTACTAAAATAATTTAGTACTGTGATTAGTTTATCTTATCGAAGGATATAAAACGTTTCATGTTTCGGGCGTATTAGTTTTATAAATTATCAATCCTTTGTCTTAGCAATGCTACAGAAGGGGACACTAAAACCAAAATTTTTTTTTTTGTTTTGAAAATGGTCCGCCGTGTGAAAGGTTACCGACCCTTGATCTATTACATATTACTTCATTGAAAAGAACTAGAGAAAGCAATCAACTTTACGACAATTGGTTGTATTCAAATTCTTTTATGTAAATCCATTTCATGTGCCGGCTTGCTGCCATAAATAATGCATCAGCATGTGTGGATGGTGCGCATTCCTGTTTGACTGTATTATTGTTGGAAAATTAGAAAGCATGATTTTCTGTCAGCTAGACATAACGAACATAGAATCTGACAAGTTTCTATGGCTGTATTTAGCCGAGTGACTTTATCTGGTTCCCGCAACATGGCAGTTTTATTCTCGCTTGTTTGTACTACGTTTGATGGGATTTATGGCGCTGGGACGTGAGTAATCGAGAGTTGAGCACGTTGGGGATCATGAGAAGTCGATAATTGAATTTACAATTTCAGTTGCATTTCCTCAGCGAGAGTCGCTTAATTACCTGTTTTCGCAATAAATTCTTTGTACTGGCCTATCTGGCACATCTTTGCAACATCTGTTCTATGGACAAATCAGAGTATGGAAGGTCGAGCTCATCGTTTTGCAATTGCGGATTCAAGCGGCGATTTATACTTTGTACTGACGACTATCAATATGCATTTCCTGTTATGCGCACTTATATCATTCATCTTCAGTTTGCAATTGCTGCAATTCGCAAGGTTTTATTATAACTTGTGTGAAACGAACGCCATTCAATATTAGACCCGTACCATAATGGCTTCATAATGGTAGGAATCCATTATTACGCCACTTCATTTTGGTAGAAGAGAACAACACATTTTATTTTGTTCACAGTGCGCATCCGAATCGAAACTTTCTTTTGAGATAGCATTTAACACTCCAATTCTTCTCGAATAATGTGGAATCGTTGCCAAAATTTGAGTTATAACCAGCAGAAATCAAGTAACTTGAGTTACCACCAGCAAAATTTCAACTTGGGACGCACTGGGGCACACACATTCCGTGCGCGATCACGTTTGGCGTTTCTGAAACTCCAATGTAAAGAAAAGAAAAAGTGTTGTATGCTCAGTCGTGTGTGTTCGTTACAGAAAAAACAATAGCAATATTCCCATACCGTTGGGAATAAAATAATAATACGATGCGCGATTCTCTTCGGATTTTACATTATTTGGCGCGCTCGTAACTAAGCAATTGTTCGTTTGATTCTAAAATCGCTCCAGTTCTTCGTTTGCCATCGGCTAGAATGCAACGACAGTTAAATGATTTACTTACACGACGATTACGTTCGCAAGTTTCATACAAGTTTACCGAATTCGGGGCCAAAATGTTTCGATTTATATCAAAGAAGGTGAAACTACCGTGGTCCTTGCTCCATTTATTGTATTAGTGTGTAAATTGTGATTCTCTACTGCAGGTTGGAGCTGCTGAAAATGGACTCTTCCTTGAAGTCCAAAGAAAAGCGGAAGGAGTGGACCTGGAAGCAACAAACAGATTTAGTCAAGTGGCAAGCCAATCCCATCGACGGGCCCTTATTGAAATTCGAAGAAACTGATCTAGGACCATTGGCTGTCGAGTGTTTTGAATGCATTTTGAGATACTGTGGAGACCTTCCACTAACACCCGAGATGTCGGAAGTCAAATGTGTCTACACCGTATTGATGGTAAGTGCACTGTAACGATTAGGGCACCTTAGGGCACTATTGAACTAATCGATTTTACAGCATTGTCATGAACACTTTCAACTGCGCGATGAAGTCTATTGCCAACTTATGAAACAGACTACAAGCAATAAGTCAGATTCACCAGAATCCTGCCAACGTGCATGGAGGCTCTTATCCATTATTGCTGCTTACTTTGCATGTTCGGATACTTTGGGACCATTTCTTATTGAACATTTAAGCAGTGCAGCCAACGACCGTCGACGAATATGTCATGGCACCGCAGCTGTTTGCCTCGCCAATCTCCGCAAGACACAGAGATGTGGAGGGCGTAAAAATGTCCCATCTGTGGAAGAAGTAACAGCAGTTAGTGCGGGGCGCAGTGCCCGCAGGCAAATTTATAGGCTTCCAGGTGGTGCCGAGCGAGTAGTCAACACCAGATGCAGCACAGTGGTTGCGGACGTTATCAACGAACTCTGTGGATTAATTGGAGTATCCAGCGAATCGGAGCAGCAAGAATTCAGTCTATATTGCATCGTACAGGGAGACGCCTTCACAATGCCTCTCGCCGCTGATGAGTACATTCTCGACGTGACCACTGAACTACACAAAGCCGCGCAACCGTTTTACCTCATCTTCTGCCGGTCGGTGTGGTACCACAGTCTGAAGCACGACGCTAGTCCCTTATACACTGAGGTGTTGTTCAACCAAGTCGCACCGGATTACCTCGAAGGTCTTCTTCTGCGCCTAGCTAACCCGAATCTGCCTCCCAGCATCATTCGAGACATGTCCCTCATCGCATCACTCCTCCACCGCGCGGCAGATCTTAATCACTCCCCAACTCTGAAAGAAGTGAAATTTTTACTTCCAAAGCCAGTGTTGGGTCTACGGGAGCCACGACCTCCACAATGGTTGGCGTTGGTTCAGACCAGCTGGAATCAAGCAGCAGGTCTTCCAGTATCTCGTGCTAAGCATCGAGTCCTTCAGGTGTTGAGCAATTGGCAGTTGTTTGGAAGTTCCTTCTTTGCAGTCAAACGCGTCTTGGGTGGGGACATTGATAATTGGCAGGAGCATATCTTAGCTTTAAATCGAAATGGAGTGCACTTCTTGGATATGACGACGCACGAGACGATCCACCATTGGCCCTTCGCCGAAGTCATTTCCACTCGGAAGGTGCGTTCCGAGGATGGCGCCTTGTTCCTGGACATGAAGTGCGGGAACCTGTTACAGCAACGTGTAACGCGTTTGCAGACGGAACAAGCTCATGAAATTTCCAGATTAGTCAGGCAATATATTACTTTAGAGCAGGCGAATAGTCCGCGAAGTCCCAAATAAGTGAAAATACTCATTATCTGGCGTAGACGAGTGTATATATCTTCTATATTCTATATCGTAGCATTGTATTGCTATGTTATATTCTTATATTTGAGAGACGTTGCTAAATTACGTTTTTAATTTTAATATTTCGTTTAAATCCGCACATATTATAATGGGTTTAGAATGTCGTATAATATTAAGCATTTAATATTCTATATATGAAATTGTGGTGTTTGTAATCTTCCATTTACTTTCTGAGAAACATTTAATAACACATTTTGGGTAAATTTGTTGAATTTATGCTATTTTATTGCGTTTTCAGAATGTTTTAGATGTTGAAACTCTACTTTATTATTTACAATGTAATAAATTCTAGCCACCTGTTTCTAGGAATTCATAGCTTCAAGGTGATACTCTCACGACAAGCCAGCGATTTCCACGCGTCGAGGAATGAAATATATCTATATTTAGAAAAATGATTAAAAATGCCTGTATGTCCTTTATAAACTTTTCAACCATTTAACAGATTGCAACAAAACTTGGATAAATGGTTCAATATTGTCTTGGGACGGCAAAGGGTTGGTTTTTTTTTTTTTTTAATTATTTATGATAACTATCCTTTTTGTCACGTTTAATAAGAGCAATTTGAGATAAAGTAGGTATTTTTGAATACATTCGCAACCAACCATACTCAAAGCATAAGCGATTACGTTGAAACTAAATGAATGAGTTCTGAAACAAAAGCATATCAAGTGAAACAAAAATGTAGGCTATGATAACATTTTATGATTCAGATGTTGTCCATTGATAGTAGTATGTTTCGGACTTTAGTTATGCGCGGAAATACCAATGGGCTGTATGCTTTGCGGAGTCTTTTTTTCTCGTTTCAAGTAATTATGCACATCCTCGCTTTAATTGGTGGCATTTATCATGGCAGTATTATGGCTAATATTTCCAAAAAAGGTAACTAGTTCTGTATTCAAATTATATCTTATTTTTTGCGAAATGTATGTTTACGTATACATAGTTTTTCATATTTCATTTATTTATTTGAAGACAAGCAATTGTAGTTATAAACATTACTATTTATAGTCGAAATACTGTTTTTAGCTCTTCAGGCAATTATCATATTAAAAAAAGAATATGATTGTTAAAAAGAGAAAATAATTTGATATAGCTCTGGAATTGTAACAAGGTAGTGATTTCTGAGGACAACCTTTTTGTTACTGATCATATAAGAAACTTGAGAAAGGGTAGTACTTTTGAAGATGTAGGCAACCAACTATATTCCAAGCATAGATGATTACGTTGATACGAAATGCTTAAATATTTTTTTAGCGATATTTTTCGAATAAACATGAAATATGAGCGATTTGACCCGTGATACGTCCATATTTCATGTTTTCGCGAAAATAATGCCTGCAAAAAATATTAAATGGTATTCTTATATATTTTTAATCTAATATGACAATAATAAACTAATTGTTTCTACCGGGAATGCTTAATTATTTTTTTAGCGTTAGTTTTAGAATAAACATGAAATATGCACGATTTAGCTCGTGAAACGTCTAAATTTCATGTTTTCACGAAAATAATACCTGTAAAAAATAATTAAATGGTATTTTCATGTATTTTTAATATAAAATAACAATAATAAATTAATTGTTTCTACCGGGAATGCTTAGTAGTTTTTTTTTTATTGTTATTTTTAGAATAAACATGAAATATGAGCGATTTGGCCCGTAAAATATATTCTTGAACCAAAAGCATATCGGATAAAATAAAAGTATAGGCCATTGTAGCATATCGCATGTCTTCCATGGATAGTAGTATGTTTCAGACTTTAGTTAAGCACGGAGATGCAAGTAGGCCGTATAATTCATGACGTTTCTTTGTGATTATGCAATTACTCGCTTTACTCGGTGATGTTCGTATAACAACGGGCTGAAATTTGAAAGAATAAGTGATATATCGCATGATATATAGCAACTGGAAGGGCGGTAACAACCTACGCAGTATTATGGTTAATATCTCTAAAACAGTAAAAAGTTGTTGACTTAAATTTTTGTCCACGGAGACCCAGATGCAGACTTAATTTGTTCTGTTGTGAAAATGGGAAGCATGTTCAAGTTCAATTCCTCATAGCCACTTAGATAATGCAAAGTTTTCTGGATCTGCTTCTAAATTATAACAACAATAATACAAAGGGGAGGCAACAAGTTTAATTCGTTTTTATGGCACAATCACCGAACGTTTGGAAACCGGTGTTCCAGGCCGCTAAGGGATAAGAAAAAATTTATGAATTACGTTCCGAATATATTATTATTGTAGGATATTTTACTTTCTTGAACATTTTTTTTTCAATGTAAAGAATTGCAGACTTACTCAACTTATGATACCATTAATTATAGTAGTTTTAATAGTACAGTATACATGCACTTTAACACACCATTTCTTTTTTCATATGACAATCTTTCCATACTCTTATAGATAATGCTATATTATATTAGTTCCGAAAAATTTGATGAAGAATTACTGAGTACAATAAGACATTGAAAGGGACCAATCATCAATTCATCATATTTAAAGAAAAACCTATTTGACCCTAATTAATTAAGGTACTTTTTACACAAAAATTGCAAAAGAAATATTTTAAAAATCGTCTTACATTGGTTCCAGCACTATGCAATGCAAAACAAACTGGACCAACCTTGAAATCAAACATAATTTAAAAAGTATTCTATCTACATTTGCAAATCATCATATATACTTAATAAAAAGCTAACCATTGACCAATTCATAAATAAATAACGTAATGTAGAAAAGACAACTAGTCAATTAATATAGCTCCATCATACGTTCATTCCGTGTTAATGACTCCCCGTAAACATTCAACGACAATCAAAAATCAAACCATAATGAACAGTCCACATATCCATCCCGGAGCTGGTACAGCTTGCAATAGATATACAGAATGGAATGCTCCATTTAATCATCCCCATCAGTAAAAGGTTCTTGTTTAACAATATGTAGACTGTTAAAAGTATTATTCTTCCTTTTCGGAGTCTTACATTTAGGAGGCGAATCAAATTTGTCCCCTTCGGCCTCGCTATCACTGCGAGGTTCCCTCTTAATAACAGTCTCTGTTCGCGCTTCATTAGCTTTGCCATCGGGATCACCACATATACTCCGGCTCTTTTTCCGCGACGGCTTCGGACAGTCTTTGTAGTGGTCTTGGAGTTGTTGCCATCGGTGTTCCCATAACCGCTTCTGACGCTCGACAATATCGGCATGTTTGGAGAGAAATTCCAGATCTTCGGGAAGAAGGAGTTCCCATCCTTTGTTGTGACGAAGTCGAGATAAACCTGTGAAGATTTCCTTCACTTCTTCTGTTGGTAGACGAATAGTTTGACTTACTTTTCGACGCTCGACATAATCATGTTTCGTAAACTGATAGAGCTGACAAAATATGTTTAATGAGCTTTAGTTCATTCAATCATATGTAAGTTATTTTTCTAGTACTCACAACGTAATCCCGCGCTTTACACATTTGTTCGGCAGACACGCCACTAATTGCAGAGAAACTGTTTTGTGGATAAAGAATTTCTGATTTAGCAACCCAATTACCTTTTACCAGCACAGCAACTTGGGGCAGACTCTTAATGACAGCTTCCCTTGTAATACCCTTACCTGATGCAAGTAACAACATTAGTTGCTGGAATTGAATCATCTTAGCTGAAACAAATACAAATTTACACACATTCATTCTAATTACATATAAAATATACATACTTCCTTTCAATAACAATCTGCACTGCTCTTGTACTGATAGTGTTCTCACAGCATGCAAAGATACCACATGTGAAGGCAATGATGGCTTGATCACAGCTTGTTTCTGGTCCTCTGGCACAATCATCTTGATGTACTCTGCTTTTGTCACTAAAGACAATTTTGCTATATCTTGTTTATTCTCGCAATACAACTTATGATTTAAATAGTCATATTCTTTATTTATATTAGTCTGCCACCTGCAATACAGCCACTTCTCCATGTTAATTCTGTCTCTATGTTGCTTATAAGTCAGTTCACTTGGTCTTATTTTATCCAATTCATTCCTCGCAAACTTTACAGTCACAGCTTGTGCACTTGATCCAGGTTCAGATTCAGCATCCTCATTATCCTGCTGTCCTTTCTTTTGACTCATACAAGCATCAACAAAGCCCAATGAAGGTCTCATCTGTATGTAGCCTTCGAGAGGTGTAATGTGCAGTTCATGTCCATTAAACAGTCCAATGCCATAATGGGAAGTATCACTTAGAACTTTACTAGATACCAGACTCACTTTGCTAAACGTACCCGTGCTAAAACTTCGTTCCTTCTTTTTGTCCTTTTTATCCTTATCTGAATTTCTAATGAGTCTAGCCAAGTCTTCTGCTCTTATTGTGTCAAAATTACTGGAATGCATGTTGATCGTAACATCCATTTTAACTTCCTTGTTAATGGGTCTCATACAAGTCTTTTGCACCACCATGCTTGCATTACCTCTGGGAATTAGTGGATATTGAAAAACGAATAGTTGTTTGGACATTCGTTTAGCCAGGTAAACTGGTATCTAAAACAATGAAAACGTGGTCTTTTAATAAACAGCGTGGTTAACCTCTAAAATATACGGAAACGCACTACTTTGACGATGGGGTCGTCGTCATCAATATGTTTACTGCCGTTGAACATTTTGAGAAACTAAATTCGTAAATTACGAACTTGGTTTTTCAAATGTACCCACTTTTGGCACTATTTGTATTTCATCATCTTTCACATTTTCTCATAGCTGTTTATCTCCAAACATGTTGGCAAGTCAACCGATACTTCCAGCAATCAACAATCAGAGTCTGGCCAAGTAGAATATTGTCGTATACTTAGTTGCCTACATGACTCTACAAAAATTCACAAAACTTTAACCACTCTACAAGCACCCAAATAACTTTACATTTATGCCCCATTTTATCGTCAAGATAAACAGACATCTAACTTAAGCCACCTCTCAGGGCTGCTCGAGCCAGGAACCTCTGTATATTTCGGGCGTTCAAGTACGCTCAAGACGCTACGAAGATGAACATGAAGGAAATATGCCAATAACTTTATTTGCCCAATCTCGTGGGGTATCAGTCAACAGCGAAGGCACTGGGTTCATACAAATGACCGATTTTATTCGACCCATGTCACGAGCCTTTGGTACTTGACTATGTCCGACATGTGATCATCATATTCAACATTGCCGAAGTATCTTTATAGAATATATGGATAAAACTTAACTCTAACGCTTACTTCGAACGCGTACTTAGTTGAAAAAACGTTTTCGGCTTGTTGCCTTTTTCAGAACTGATACTAAGAAGTAAGTGTTATAGTTAAGTTTCACCTACATAATGAATATTAAACACTTCGTAACCAATCACACTCATAGAATCTAATAATAATATATTTTGTACATATACAATCGCGTAATACAATCACACACCAAAGATACTATTTTTATGGATTTGGAGATTAATATATGAAACTTTTTTATCACTTTCGCAATCAGCACCATCTACTGAACAAAAACTCGACGATAATCACTCTGGGTGTCGACGAGACGCGCATTAAGTAGCCTACATACCTGAATAGGACAGAAACTATTGCCAAGGGCCAGAACGAACTAGCTTAAGTTACGTTTCACATCGAACTTCCCACGTGACTCTGAAATCGAGCATTAAACGCGCACAAGAAATCCAATGAAATCCAAAGAAATCCAAAATGAAAATGAATCGATAAAATCATGAGGCGCGCAAGAATTCTACTCTTGCTCTCGCATATTTATCATTCTTTGATATACTAACGAATAAAGTGTATTACTTAAGTTATAACATTTGTAAAACAAAATGTTAACGAACTGTTATTCTAATTAGCCAAGCTACTATTCTCGTGAGATTAATCATCATCTAATTTAAATCTCTGAAAGGTTTGTTCCATGAAATGATCGTAATAGGAATGATAGGCATTGCATTGGTTACGGTGACATTGAACTGCATTGTATGCGAAACTATTAATAGTGACATTGCTAAACTTAGCGGATTTTACTTTCTAGATGTTATTTAACGATGATGAGCAAAGAATATACTAGTACAAAGTATTGCGTTTTTGATACCAAGCCAGAGGTAAATGGATACATTTTTGTAAGAAAATAGACTAAAGCACTTACTCTATTTTAATCCTAGACCAAGCAATAAAGAAAAATGGCTTTTTTATTTATTACTTTTATATATTACTAAGAGTGCTTAGAAGGTACAAGGGTACAAGTACAACAAGTCTGAACAATTGTAAAACACCAAATGAAGATGTCAGGGTAGTGAGGATGTGAAAAATTGTTACGACCGGCAAGGTAAACGTTGATACGATTCCCAAAGAAACTGTCTTTATATTTTAATTGTTAATACCCCATGCAAATAAAACAGTATAATTGAATAAAGATGTAGGTATAATTACTTTTTTTTTTTAATATAATTTTATTACCGA
This sequence comes from Diploeciton nevermanni, assembly GCA_027575565.1. NCBI lineage: Eukaryota > Metazoa > Arthropoda > Insecta > Coleoptera > Staphylinidae > Diploeciton > Diploeciton nevermanni. Next base: position 127,496 of record JAODIE010005969.1, read on the forward strand.
ATAAGACAATAAATTTAAAAAAACAATACTAAAAATTTTGTTATAAAACGTTAAAGCAGTAAAAATACTGAAAAAGACAGCATGCCGAAAACGTTTTATAAATAAATTCCCGGCCCCGCTCTGTAACGCAGTCGGTAAGCCGTTAGACTGTAACAGTGACAGCGAAGTGTATATTCGAGGGACACGGGTTTAAATCCTGCTGGAGGTATATTCAATCTAATATATAATCCTACGGAATTCAGTCTCAATAACTGCTAATAACCTTCTGGGTAGTTGATACAGTTTAATGGAATGGAGGACAAGTACGGTGTCGGTATCCGGCCGGCATGGTTACAGTACACTCCAAATATAACAAAACAACAACAAATAAATTTTTATTAGGTTTTCTCCACGTAATGAATATTAAACACTTCGTAATCATACTCAATGATTCCGAGGATATAATAATAACTAAATTCACCATAGACTACTCAAAACGTATTAGGAAAATTTGATATTGATAAGTTTGCTTATTTCTGGCGTGGAAGTGTGTAAAAACCTGGATACTAACCACGGCTAGTTAGATGGACAACTCAAATGATCTATTGTCATTTCTTTACATTTCTATGGAAAGTCACTGAAACCGAATGCAAGGTCGGTTTTGCTCCTTATTTGAAATAAACGTTACAAATGTCAATGGCAGTTACCTCACAGAATCATGAAAATCTTATAAAGAAGATCTGGTAAAGATTTTGTAACACCATTTCCATTAACTACTAATAATAGTTGCAATGCAACTTGGCTTTGATAACAGTACGCCATACGAGAAATTCAATGTTTTTTTAAAATTTCATATAAAGGATGGAATTTTAATTTCATTGGAAGAAAATACGATCAAAATGATTTTACAACGTCAGTTTCCAAAATTAACATTACCGCAACAGGTATGTGCATTACAAAAAAATTGGCAATATATTTAAGCACCGCCAAAGAGTTTACATGGAAAATCCATTGAAAGGTTTTGTCAACTGAATGATGACTGTAAATTTCCCCGAAAAATCATCTGTAAGCACAAAGACACCCTTTTTCTTATCCGCGCTCAAATGCTTACGAAGTAAGCGTAGATATTGCAGGTAACATCAGTTCAGGTTCATCATCATATGCATCAAAAGTAGGCTTTATTGGTCATAGAAATTTTATTTCAATATGAGTATTGCAAATATATGCAAATATTTCAAATGAAAGGTCAAATAATGAATTATACTATTCTCAAGATCATAAAACCAGATCTTAAATATGCTTTCCCTTTCTGTTTTTTGCTTGCTCTGAAAAAAAAACATACCATTATCGTCTACTTTTGCTAGTATCTTTTCTACGACGCACGTGGCACCTAATTATGCATATGTGTAGACAAAAGGTTTTATGTAGCAGTGTCGCCTCAAACACTGATAAAAAAACATCGCCGCGAGATAAACTACTGTAAAGCAGATAAAAAAAATGTAAATAGTTTCGCATTTAAATAAAGTTGACAAGAATTAGTTGATTGCTTCGTAAATATTCTAAGAACGCCTTGTGTAAATTACTGCACAAGCTGCAATAAAAATAATTGCGAGCTTTTTGTTGGTCCTAGAAAGGAGCTTTCACGAGATGGGAGATAACGATAGTGGTGGATGGTGCGAAAGTGCGAAGCGGAATGTGTCCGATTGATTCGGCGTTTGGGGGTTGGCGCTGAAGAAGTCGGATGCAAGTCGGAATCGAAAAGGGGCGTCCCGAAGGACCCGCTTCGGCGAGCGCTGCGTGCCATAGATTGGTCGGAATCGCCGTCGTCTTGGTCTCGAATACCGCGGTGCGGTACGGTGTTTGCACTAGTGCGAGTGCCGGCAAAGTTGGTAGCCGGGAGCTTGGCAGAGTCGCGCACATTAGTTGTTGGTCGTTCGTCGCGCTCACATAAGCGAACACGGAATTTTTAACGCGCGTGGTGATCATCCGATCTTGGCGGCACGCGCGTCTTCAATCAATCACAATTGGCGAATGGCGAGGCCAACGACAATGTGCCCGCTATAGCGCACGAGACTGAGAAAATGCAGCTTGATCAACTTCGGGACTTCGACGAGCGCCAAATGAAAACCGGCAAGATAATGAAGATTACGTACAGTGTGTTAATGAGGTTTTGAAAGTGTCCCAGCTAAGCATCGAAGACCATAAACAATCTAGTAAGTGATTTCTACTAAGCTTTAACAAGTTTAGCAACTTTCTTTCACTGGTAACCGGGGACGTTTTCAATGGCATTGCACTTGACTTTGTTCACGGCGAAGTACGTCGAAGTACGGCAGCAATAGACAATAAATGAACACTCTAAACCAGCATGAACTCTTTTCCCTGACTCCTTGCCCGTTCTGGGCGCGAATCAACTCTTAAAAAGTAAATAGCGCCTGTCTTGCCAATAATACGCCGACGACCTTGGCAATAAAATTTGATATTGCAGGACGCGTTGGCCAATTTGCCGTACGCACACAATCCTCATACAATGTGCGTCGTTTTTGCACAATCTGAATTCGCGAGCGCCGCGAAAACGCATGTCAGCAATCAACTTTTATCGAGAGTAGTTTTCAGCCACACCTCCACACGCCTTGCGCAATTTCTGTATATTTCTAAGCATGTGATCGATTTAATCGCGCGATAGTGACGCCAGATTGAATGTTCATTCATGAGCAGAGCAAAGGTGCGCAAATATTTGCATATTCAAATCTGCTGCGGTAATTGGCAGGCGAATGAAACTATTTGTCGTTTATGGCATTTTCTAACTAGGCGATCTAGCGTGTTATTTCGGTAACATCATGTCTGCGATCAAGTCAACGTGGGAATACTTTATAGTCTGATAACTCACCACGAAACCGATTGCCGATTGGCAATCTGGAAACAGGTGATCGCTACGTGGGTTTTAAGCGCAAACGGTGGAAATGTTTAATGCCATTGATAATTTGTGATAATGAATCAAGTAGAAACCACGTAGTGTGTCATGTCATTGCTTCTTAGAGTGTGCATCAATATTCATTGATGGAATATTGTTGCTTGTTGCAGGTCACAAAAATACGTTCACAGTCACCGAAGATCGTTTTGGGCAGCGTCCAATTCGAAAGCATTAATTGCCATCGGCCGACCGGCCGAAAATTAGACACGAAAAAACAGCGGCGAGTGGAACACAATAGTGAATCTCATCAGCATGCCTTCCATGCGGCCCAGCGTCGCGCGCTTCACGTTCCTCGCGCTTTTGGTCTCGTTATCGTGTTGGTTTCCACGGCTCGCGCACGCCATTGAAATCACCGACTTCGTTGCAACAAATGTGCTTCCCGACGGCGAGATTGAGACTCGCATTCGCTATAGAGGGGTTACAGCGAAGGAAACTGCAGTCTTCAAAGGGTAAGTCAAACACTGGACTTAAAAATAAAACACCAATAAAGATTAAGAGACATTCCAAAATCACCTGAAATTAGGACTATCGAAAAAGTAGGCCTAGAGATTTTCGTATCAAATTTCGGTCTATCAAACCATTCTTCTAATAGTTTTTCACTAAAAAGGAGCAAAAGTTTCTTCCCTCTAAATAGCAATTCTCAAAAAATTCTTAGAAACCGGCAGAAAACTATATAACTATTTATAAAACTATTTATTTCAAAATCGCAATTTTATTCTAACTGTATTTATAAAACACGAATAAAAAACAAAATAAATGAATTTATCACATCTTTTACAAACTACACTTAAAGAAATTAAAATAAACAGTAGTTTTTCAAAATTAATTTATGAATAACTTTTTCCCAACTGTGAACTACTTTTAAATATTCTCATACGTTATCTAAATAAATCAAAACAAATTTTATCCCTTCTTGGGCTTAATTGACTCGAATGTTGAGACGTCAGATAGTCTTCAGAAAATTATTAAACAATCGCAAAAATATTTGAAAAAGAAAAAGATTATTTCAAAGCTTCTAAGCCTGCCGGAAAAACTATTTAGCTCATTCTACTTTGTCATTTATTTAAACAAGAATTTTGTCCAGTTTGGAACAGCAACACCATCACCAAAATTCATCCTGAAAATAAACAATAATTAATAAACATTCTTCTTGAATAATCGTCACACCTCTTCAATTGTCTTCGCAATTGCGCTGCCGGGCAGATCATAAAATATTTCAATTAGCATACGACATTGGTTATAATAAAATGCGTCTTGCGCGTACACGCCGAACAATATATAATTACCGATTTTAATTCGAACCGGATTCAATTGTTTCGCTCGTTGTCGGTGCCGGCTGCACGCGTGTTGCGCAATATTTCGACCGCTCTTCGTTCGCTTTTTTTTTCGGAGCGTACAAGTTAACGACGATGCTGACATCAAATTAACGGCCCACGGGTTTCCGCAGCGCGCCGATAGGGTCAGCCCGCATATAAATTATTCACTACGCCTAATTATTGTTATTTTAAGTAAATATTAAAAAAATATTAAACATGCGGTGTTGGAGAAAGGGAAAAAAAATTTAATTCGAAATTTATATCGTTCAAATTCCATTTTATATCAGTGAAGAATCAAAACGTTAGACTCTTGAAGAATGAAGTTGAATCTCAAGTCACAAGTCACAAATATAGTGAAGGCATGTGTGAGTTATTCATTAGAAATCTTTCGTAATCAGAGAAAAAGTGTAGCACTTGATTGCTGATTTTCATGCATGTGTTTTCTTCGCTTCTTATCAAATTTGAGTGTATCAAAAAATAATATGATAAAGGAAACAGCAGTTCTCAAAAAGTAAGTTTTGGAAAATTTTCGACTTCTTCTTTAAAGAAATGCAAGAAATGTTTCTTCTATCTCCAATTCTAACAATCATCCTCTACTGACCCATGGAAAATCTGCAAAAAAATCTAATAAAAGTAAAGTGAAGTAAGCTAAGTCCTCTAAATCTAAATTCTCAATTCTTCACCTATTAATTAAGTCATGACTAAAATAAGATCATGGGTTACACAGTAAGTCTTGCGTAAATAGAAAAAAAGTATAGCACTTGAATTCCGACTTTCATGCATGCGTCCTTATACAGAGACCCTCAGTGCAATGCTTCCCTACTATTCAACAGCCCTCCAAGTAAAATGCATGTATTTAGGTACCTAGTCGTTGAATTAGAGAACTCTACTTTACGGCCACTTCACACTACTTTATTGCGTAAAAACTCATGGTGAAGCACCCTTAATGCCTTTTTCTTCGAAATTTACCTACTTGAGGCGTTCATTCTCTTGACAGCGCTAATACAATACGATGGATCGCACATGGCGACATTGCGGCATGACGACACTTCCGAGTCAACTTGCTGCAGATACATTTGGTAGCCGTGGGTTGTTAGGCAATCCAGTCAAAATCGAATTAAACATAACTTTATTGCATATTGGGACCTAATGTGTTTGCTTAAGAGTATCAAGTTGCAAATCGGATTTGTGTTTGATCTGCGATTCCGTTGCACTTTTAGTCACACTTTAGAACTGGAGACAGAGATACATCCTCAGTATCTCCCCAGTGGGACCTAGTGCACCCTCGTTTTTACTACTCTTGAAGAGAACTAATTTTTTAATAAAGAGTTTTGAATTGTATCTACGATGATATAGAGAGAATCAATAATAATTTGATAATTGTGATTTCTTTGTGGAGGGTGGATAAACTTATGGGTATGGTTTATACTTATATACTTTATATTCTAAAAAACGTTATAAAGTGTCATAGATTCTAAAAACAACAACAATATGTTCAAATGACTATCGATTTAATACATTCCTAATCGTTTGCATACCTTACATTTGTTTATCTATTTAATTTTCGAATAACAATGCATAGAAAATATAGAAACATTAATTCTCCAATTGAAAGATTCTGAAAACTCTTTCAAGAATAATCTTCAATTTTTTAAACATTATTTTGTTGGTGATGAAATTTCTGAATGGCTACGTATTGAAATATACATAGCACTACTGACCATTAGCCACTGGAAAATTGTTTTAAAAGCACAGAAACTTTTCTATATCTATCAAAATTATTCAAAAACCAAACCAAAATTCTCTAAACCCTGCTTTTCCAACAAAGCATTATTAGTAATTAAATATCATTAATTTTTTAGAGCATCCTTTTTTTAAGAATTATATTACGAAAGCAGAATTCCTCATTCTATGAAAAAAATCTCTTTAAAATCTCAAAAATCTCAAAATTTCTCACAGAAATCACAAAACATGGGAAAATGAAACTAGAAAGTTCTAACATGTTTAAAAATCATTACTTCAATTCTATTTAGAAGCAAGACGCATTAGAAATCATCCATCTTGGAACATCATCCACACTTAGTTCAACTACCCTTAAAGTTTACTAATTTTATAACAACGATCATCTCATACTTATCCTCTTCGTGACACACCACGAAACTATCAATATTAACTTGTGATAATTAAGGCCAAATATTCAACTTAATGTTTGAATGTTCACATGATTTAGATGTTCATTATTCTTCTAACGTAGGGTGAATAATGCAACGGGCAGAAGGAGGGACATTTAATCTCTCCACATAATCGAATGATACACGAATGCAGCGAACGGCGCACTCAATATATCAACGTATCAATTCCATTCGCTTCATCTAATCCTCATCGAAAAATATAATGTAGTCAACATCAGCCTAGAATCGGGAACGTCGACTTTTGTCTTAGTTACATACATTCAATAGTTGAAGACTTTTCTCATACATTCAGCGCTACGCATCAATGAATTGCCGTTATCTTAGCATCTGCGTCTTATCCTCGATTTCGATATCCTCGTGTTTTAATTAAAAGTTGAACTCACCTTGGCATACAGCATTCAGGTTTTATCAATCACTGATGCGACGATTAGTTACATTCGTGTGATTGTTTTTTAGCTCTTAATTAAGTTATCTTCTTTGTGCGGCGAGCTCAAAAGGGGGAGGATACGAGAAGGATGCATGGAGGATGCACTCGATTCAATCCTAACATGTTTACTTATCGATTTTATCACGCGCCGGGACTAAAAATTAATAGGTTAAGTGAAGGGTTGTCTGGAAATTCCTAGTTTGAGGTATTCCTTGCGATTAAGAGGTGGTTAAAGCGGTAAACGTTTGGTTTCAAAGGTGAGAAACAAAAAGCACAACATAATATTGGTCTTGGTAATAAATTTCTTTTTGGAATGTAGCAATTAACTTGTATTTTAACGATTTTTATTGATCTTTTGAATCTCTGTTGAAGTTTTATGGGCATATTAAGCAAGTACTTCTGCGAATTGTGATCACGCTACTTTACATCATGCGGAGTGTATTATATTACATTATTGTTCGTTTAAAAAACTGACAGTCAGTCAGCAATAGAACACATTCAAATATTGAGTAATGAACTCATTACATATTTTTTAAATGTTTGTTTTGAACATAAAGATGCAGTTTTCAAATGATACAAACAAATTTTATAATACTGATGGTATCATGTATTTCTTTTAGTTTCAAAACATTGACTGATTATCAAAAAATAAAAAATAATCAGATGCACAAATCAATTCAGTCTTTACTGTAATTTTATGACTAAATTTTATGACTTTTGTGGTTATGATTTATTCCTAAATTAAGCAGAATGTGTAAAATAATTTTTTAATTAATTGCGAAATATAACAAACCTGATATTGCTTATTACCCCGATATCAATGGACAATTATTTTCGCGGATTGAATTGTGATCACGCCACTTGATATCGTGCTGAGTACATTGGCCTATCGTTCGTTATATTATTGTTCCAAGTGTTCCGACCAACGGCCAAAAAATGCTGAATGACGAACTAATCCCGTGCCAATTACCATCATTTAAATACACGCGTGATTCACGCTTTACCTGATGATATAACACATGTAATCTATCATATCACACATGTACATTGGCCAATCGCAAATGTTGAAAGACAAATATGTATCAGTATCATGTGTGCTATTTATTTAGAATTCTAGTTCAGGGATAATGATTGATGCGTGTTTGCTGTCTGCGGTTAATTACAGTTTATATTTTCGCGCAATTGCCACTGCGAAGTTGTGGCATGCTTGTGTTTTCTTTTGGAATAAACTAATTTTTAAGATGTTTGAAAGCTGGTAGGCATACCGCACCACAGCAGAGAAAATAAAATCGTTGTAAATTTTATTAACACTTAATAATATACCTAATAACTCTTTCAGTCGTAAATTTTCGGAGGCGCGTGGAGCAAAACAACGTTCGGAACTATTGCATATCCTTCTTAAGTGCCTAAATATATTTCGAATTTAACGATTAGTCGCCTCAACGCAGCGCATCGCATGGCATGGCACATGAGAGAGACTTTACATCTCTATTTCTATTTACCTCGAAACTTTTGATCCGCTTTAGTATTCGAGGAGTTCATCCAATGACAAGAACCATATCCTTACACTCCTCTAGTGTTCCTAAATTCCGCACCAAGGACTTGGTTTTTTATTTGTCAGATTAAATGAGATCACTTCGAGGGCGATTAAGCCTCTCTGCGGTTTTTCCAGATTGCATTCTGATGTCGATTGGATGTAATGCCTTTTGCTTATTTTTGAAAGCGCAATAACTCCTCGCAAAGTTTAATAAACTATGTACTACTTCAATAAACACCGTCTTAGTTGTTATTCTCGACAGACTCATGCGTTTGTAATAATGAGCTATTTTTGAACAATTTTGCAGCTATCGGAAAGGTTTGAAATATCGAGAGCTAAGTGACGGGAAGCACTTCATACAGCTGATATACGATGGCGATGAGATCCTTCGTGACTGCGAGTTTCTTCATGATCATCAGCAGGTGATAAAGTTCCTAAAACAATTCCGCCACGAGCTTCGAGAATTGACAACCAATCGCAACCTCACGATCACATCACTGGATGGCGATGATGCGACACTGAACCCACAGGAGCATGGCTGGTTCCACTACGACAACCTGCGGGATCAGTGCAGACGACGGCATAGAGAACTCAAACTGATGCTGCGAATGCACCGAACGAACAACACCACGCCAAATGAGAATGAACGGTAAGCATTTGTCTTGCACGGCATTTGGGGTGAAGTACATGTTGACTATGACGTTGTAGATATTTGACCTATAAGTCACCAAAACTCGTATCACCGAAATACTGCCTTCACAGTGTTTTCTCATTCACATTACAACTGCCTCGGGTTTCTATGTCTATTGCCAAACTCTTGTCTGCGCCGGGAATTGCACTGGGTGCCTTTTCATGTGTTCGTACCTTTTGGGTGTGAACTCCCGCACGAACATTTTTGCACGACTTACTCGCGCCGCACAAAACGCCGTTTAATTGGCTTTTAATCGTTACTATTACGCACTGCATGTTGAGTATCAGATTCATGTCGCCTGTGTTTTATTTCCGTCTTCACGAAGCACGCATTTGCGTTGTATTATGCACAACGCTTCCATTTCGCTGCCACTTCGCTGCCATTTATTTCGCTTTCAATGTACCAACATCATTATTTAATTATTACATGTTGAACTAGCTTTTGCTTTCGTTCGTGTGTAATTGCTTTCTAGTTTTCAGTTGTGTAGATAAAGAGTGTGATAAACATTGTGTAGTTGATCTGAACGTTGATGCTTATTCTTTTATTTAATTCTTTTGTTTGATTTTTTGAAACATCAGGAGTAGGACGCGTTCGAAGCGAGCCTTTTTAATTATGCCCGGTACATATTGGTGCGGTTTGTCGGACGCATCATCGCTCTACACTGATTTAGGAGGCATGGAGTCAACGGACAAATGCTGTCGGATCCACGATTACTGCAAGAACAACATTTTACCGTTCCAAACGAAATTCAATTATTATAATACCGGTCCGTTTACGATATCACATTGTTTTTGCGACGCCAGGTAACGTGCATTTTGTTTTCTTTTTTTGTTCTTTTTATTTGTCAGGCTCTCGTATATGCGCATCTCAACACACATTCCGCGGTATCAATTAATGTTGTGAATGAGCGACTAAATGGTTAATTATAGCCGGGACAAATGAGACTATGATTCCACGGCGGAAGCGTATGAGCAAAGACGAACTAAAAATATCCGAAAAGGCACTGAGAAAGGCATTGGCAAAAGGAAGACAAGTGATTTTTGGCTAACCCTGTCATTTGTGATTACAACATTTTACAATGATAAATTTATGGATACAGAATTTGTCGAAAGCAGAGTGTAACTATTTCTGGAAAGACATCAGGATTTAGTAATTGAGGAAACATGTCGAATAATGAAAAACTACAATCTAAGACAAAGGTTTTATTATTGAAATGTTATTGTTTCTACAATCTTTCAGACCTGAAAAGGTCAGTCGGTCTATGATGCACCGAGAAAAGCCACATCTAGGAAAACTCGGCACAGGACAGTCGACGGAGGATTTGATCCTCACCACTTTCTGGGCCTCATTTTAAAAGACGTGGTTTATTTCCTCTTATCTCTACTTTAACTTCCTGCGTCAAACATGCAATCTTCAAAACTTACAAGTTATATTAAATTTTCAATTATGAGAATTCTGCTCTCGATTAATTCTGTCTTAGTATATTAATTGAGAACAAATATGGATCCTCCTCAGTTGGTTAGCTTTCGCGGCAGGTTGTAATTGAATGAAACGATCTTCGATACGAATTTTTGTGTCGCCAATTTGACTCTCATTAGCGTTACTCATCTCGTGCAGATTAAAACGTGATCTCTCCGACTTGCTGCGTGTGCCCGAAACCAAGTGGTGCGGCAAGGGCTTCTCCGCGGAGAGACCCATTGAATTGGGCGGCCTCTCTCCCACGGACAAATGTTGTCGCAAGCACGACACATACTGTCCCTTTTGGATCGGCGGCTTCGAGACCAAGTATGGTCTCTTCAACTGGCGCGTTAACACACTCATGCACTGTGGCTGCGACGAACGGTAGGACACTCACGTAGACTCACCATTAATATGCCTAAGATTCGACTTATTCACTCACATAATTGTCTAGGTGTTCTGCCGATAAATAATAATACAGCAAACGCAGGGCTGGCTTGTGGTCGATGGCGCTCTCTTCTGCCCGCGAAAGCGCAGGAATCGTACCACGGGCCGTTCCAACCTGAATAATGCATTAATAAATAATCAATGATGCGAGAATGATATTCTGGCATAGCTAATAGATCACACATGTTTGATCTGAGTTCTGATCAAACTGCACTCCTAATTAACGTGAAAATTGGCATGGGTCAAGTGATTGATTGGGCTGGTAATGCGAGCTAATTCTATGAATACGCCGCTCAGTGATGAAATTGTGATACCTCGAAAAAATTATGCATGATTGCGCGGACTGTCATCAGACGAAAAGATTACTAATGGCCTACAATATACGGCATTGTCAGCTATCTGCATGACGTGAGGGAAATAAATCAACCCGGAGAGTCACGTTGAAAGAATACTTTACAAATGCGACACACTGGAAGACATACGATATAAAACAATCACGTATTATCATAGATTAGGATCGGGCACCCCCGAAATACCCTGCGAAGGTAGGAAAAAGAGCCATTCGGGGAAACGCTTACATCTTTAGATGCCAGATTCGTGAATCGTTTTTTACAAGCCGCCGTTTTGACATCGCGACGAATTCAGTTTTCTTGGCATTGCAGCGAAAAAAAGCCTCAGCGAATGAATAAGATGCGCCGGAAATTAATGAACACCAGCGAAGGTTTTGATCTTGATTAAGCGTCGTCTTGACCCATATCATGTAACGCAGTATTTTGGACACGCGTTTTTCGAATTGCTGAATATTTACCCCATCCTTTTCCGTCTTTTCTCTTCGGTCACTTTTCATTTACACCATTCGCGACCTACAATTGGAATTGGACTAACTCTTCTCACAGCTCTGTTGCTACTGCTGGAAGTGATGCTGTCGCGGAAAAAGCATTCCGGGAAGATGGACGCAATGAGAAACAAAAATCCGATCATTAGTCATTTCGAGGGAATTCTTCGGTTTCATTTGCTGCACGTCAAGCTTTGTCAATTTGTGCACATGCTGTGACAAGTCGAGACCGATGCATAGACGACGCTAGCGCGGCTTTGTGTTTGCTGCTTAATAATGAATTAAATGCACTCCTTGAGGCTGGCGGCTTGCGTTGTGTAGCAGGCGGCGTTTAAAAGCGGGGCACACGCCGCCGCCGCTGCGGGTGCTGCATTCGTGCTAATAATGGGTAAAGGAGGGGACCGCGGTGAATTATTAATTGTCCGCATCAGGCATCAGGCCCTGAGCTTGAGACTGCGCGCGCGGTCTGTCTGTCAGTTTGCGGTCTAATTAAGGCGATACATATTTGACTCTTAAACGGCTAAAAGACATTGGAATGGTTTCCGCTACAATAACAATACAATTCCTCTATGCAACTGCGGTGTTCCTAGACATCTAGACTACTAGACCACTGAACCCTGAACCGCTGGAGACCGATTTGTAGCCTCACCTGGCAAAAGTGCAATGCAATATGTTTTTCTTAGATTTTTCTTCTCGGGTTGCACGATGACATTCTCAACAATGGACTTGAAAGAACTTAATTATTAGATTCTCTTGGGTCTTGCGCCCTTATACAGCTAACCGCAAACCACCATGCAAAGGTAACAATCGTAATGTAACTGTGCATACTTGAAAACTGAAAAATGTATTGTAAGGGTGTTCTTCAGCTGAAATCAGTTGAGATATCTGATACGTTGACAAAGCGATGTTCTTCCACGAACCAACGACAACTCTATTTGAAGCCCATTGTTTGATTTCCAATGTCAATCTGGAAACGTCGAACACTCAAATTTGGAATTCCAATAGCATTTTTCAATAGTATTTCGCGGTCATAAGGGGTGTTTGAGGGTCGCTTGTCGTGGTCAAGATGACAAACACCTCGACTCGCACAACAATCGTTCCTGTGCTGCGCTCGCTGGGAATTATTGACTCTTGTTCACACGTTTAACGACGACATGGGTGTTATTCAAGCTGGAGGTATACAAAAATGATCCTACTCATAGAATATAGCTCAGTGGAGCACCAGAGACACAATGGTCATACCGCGCGTGTATGCGATACACAGATTTAATACGCTCGGTTTCATTGAGCATCATAATCGACATGTGAATAAGACTTACTGGAGCGTTGATGTACCGGCCCATTATACGATTTCGACACTGCGTCATACTGGTGGGTCATCATTAACGAGTTTGGACTTTGTCAGTGATCCTAAACAGGTTCAATCACACATTTGATTATAATTTCTCAATTGACTGAATTGATTTCTGATACGAATTCGCATTTTAGCACCGCTCAAATGCATAAAACGCTTAAAGTTGATTTGAATGGTTTGCTGTTGTATAATGAACGCGTGCGATGGCGGCCGAGCACTGACTGATCCAGTGCCGGAAGAATAAAAAGAGAAAGCAAAGGTGTGGGTATTCATCATGCCGACGCTAGTAAAGATTAATCGGTTGTCTATTATTGCATAATTCCAAATTGCGAAATCTCCTTGCATACATAGTTGAACGCTGTACTTTTTGTTTCCGTTTACCACCTCAACGCCGTAATACATATATAACACACATAAATCCTTTATCGTTTACTTCCGCTCCAACGGAGCGCGCAGTCGCTATTCTTGCACGCTGCAGCCTATACCTCCTCCTTGAATGGTGAAACCCTAGGTGGTGGCGATGGATTTGAAAAATCACCGTTTTTCTGTATCCACACGAAGCGGACATTTGCTCTAGTCCAAGCTGCAAATTGATCATTTTCTATCCAAACCCGATTTGGCGACATTGCGTTGGAGTCTTTGCAGTGGTCTGCCGTTGAAGCCATTTTGAACCATAAAACAGTTTAATGCGCTCCTGAACAGCCGACGCGGACGACATCGACATGTGAACTTGTAGCTGGAATCACGAAGAGTAACGACATATAAAACGCTTTTTTTCAGCAACGTGCGTTGTTCAGTGCTGGGAGAAAAACGTAGAAACGCGCGACAACTGAAGGTTTGATCAGACAAGCGATATAATATAAATATAGAGAGGAGAGATCGAGCTGTGCGATATTAAGTTGTCCGGAAGGGTCGTAAATAACATTTTACTTTCTTCATTCGGTCAAATTGTGGCACCTACAGGGAGTTGGTACTTCTGCGGCAACATAGAATTGCTTAACAATTATGATGTGAGAATTATCAGGTAATCGAACCTTCAACCGAACTTGATACCCCAAATCGGAGCAACCCGTAATTACTTCGGTCATATTCAAAGCTAAAATATTCTATACGATATAAGACGTCTCCTCTTTGGTATTACTGTATTTTACTGTAGTACGTTCTCTGATCTCTGTTTGTTTGTCACTATTCAACGATTAAATCTCGAGTATCAATGCGCTCGCAGTAAAAATTAATTACCACTATCGGTTCAACACGATTACGTCGTCAAGCAAGTCGACGTTTACAATCCAGGTAATAAAATAACCGAATCTTACTTCAATTATGCGCATAAATTGTCGATTATTGTCTAGGCGGATGGTCCAATTTGTAACATACAAACAATCCGAGAGCGTATTGATCTGCCACATCTTAATTTCTTAACTCGATTGGATTCAATCACTTTAGAAAGCGGTCCCACTGCAGCAACTCTCTTGTTAATATCACGTACTCATTACGTAATTGTTGCTCTTTGGCAGTTGGTTTCAGGGTCTTTTGTTCCTCGTTAGAGGTTTTCATAGCGCGATTTTATTCGCTCTATTACATTGTTAAGCTTCTGGCCAAGTTGGAATCGCCTTTTATTCTTTGACACTTACTGTTTGATTCGTTCAACTCTTGAATTCCATTCCTGGAGCGTTAGACAATTAGGAGCGGCCCTTTTCCTTCAGAAAAGAGCCTTTTGGAAGGAAACCTCCTCATTAGAGATTTTATTGTTTCGGCTCTTTAATTGGGCGATGTGTGAGCGATTCGTTTTAAGTTCGGGAGCACATGTAGCACAAGACGAAATAATTACGCGTTAAGATCTTAATCTGATTGACATTATTCGGGCTTAGCTGACACTTACCGGACTGTGATGGAGTTCCTAAGGACGAAGAGAGTTTCGGGAACATGTTTTATTTTATTGTATTTGTTAGAATTAGATTTTTAAAGATGAGGTTAGTTTAAGAAGTTAGACAAATGTTTTGTTAGTTTTGAAATAGTTTTGTTTTTAGAATTTACGAATGCAAAATAATGGGATATAACTATATTAACACTTTATTTTGAAAATGCTTTTGCAATTGAGCCTTAAGAAAATTCTAATAAAAAATAGAGATTGTGTCAATGAAGAAGTTAGTATACCAAAATGACAAGAATTCCGTAAGCACCATTTTTGTTCAAGTATCCCAAAATAAAACAAGGCTTCTGTACCTTAGTGATTTTGTTTTCAGTAGTGTGACATGAAGGAAATATTTGAAGTCAGATGTAACAATTAACTTTGATTAGCTCAGTTTACTTTAGATTGTTCACTTTTTATTTGGGGTATAAGTATCTGACTTTAGTCTACAATCGGATTTCATTTTAAATGCATCATACAATGAACATGAAATGAAGATTTTAAGCTGTCCAGTTAACTGGTTGATGCTTGCACATGCAAAAAAAATCTTTGCCAGATACATAGGACGACGACAAAGACGCGCGCTGACTGAAGGTTATTATAGGGTTGCCATTGAATTATGGAGTCGCATTGTGGACGATGTCGGCGTGAAGTGCGAGGGCGAAGGAAGCGAAGACGGCGGCGCGCCAAGTGGAGCAGTCGCCGGCCGGCGGGGGTGTTTCGACGTTTCACGGGGTTTATGTACATGCTCGTGCATGCGACGCCAGCCGGCGACGGCCGCAAAGAAATGACCCGTGCGACGTATTATCAAGATCGGCAAGTATCTTCACAGACGAGCGCCTCCATTCTAAAGGCCTTGTCAATTGTCATCGGGCGGAGCGGCGGCTTGCCGCTCGAGCATGACCTACAAGTTGGCGACCAGCTTTTTACATTTTTTAAACGGGCATATAAAATATAAACTATTCGCTGTTTATTTCACACGGCGCGGCAGAGATTACGGCGTGCCCGCTGGAGTATGAACGGCCACGGCGTTCTGAGATCAACCCCACGGACCCAAGCCATCCATAATCACAGATAGGCTTCTGTTTATGGTCTACTGTAACCAGAGACGGACTTGGGAGGTGTGATTTATGCAGATTATCAAGTTTGCAAATTGGAAGCCTTCCATGTAATTACATACTGTTACATTTTTCTGATCAACAAGTTCGGCATGGCGTAAACAAGTTTTTCGATCACAGCGAATGGGTACCTCAAAAAATTGGCGGCGTAATTTAATCAAATTAATTACGCTGGTAGAAAAAGGGAGATAAAAGAATACAATCCAGTTTCTGGCGGTGCCGACGTTGGGCATCGTGGGCATGGGATTCAACCGCAAGTCGAAGTGCAAACTTCGCACATTTGGCGTTGGTGACCGGCCGATAAAACATGCGCCTTCCACCAGTGCCAATAATAAAACGGGCGCAATACGATGGGTATATAGAAAGATAGAATAACAGTAGATCAGCTGCCATTATCTCTTCAGACAATCGCCGGCTAGCTGCTGACTTTCGCAGGAGCGTGGAGGATCGTGGAGAATATGGGCACGGGGACTGCGCAAGATATGTTTACGACTCTGAGTTATGAGACCAGTGGCTCTTTTGCTACTTGGAACGTAGCGCAGGCGCGCGTCTTGAGTGGCATTCGATTTGGTCATCTGCCTGTGTCATTTATGCACGATATTTATACAGTAAATCATTTTTGACTGCAATTGCAAATTGTATGCGGATTCAAATATTCACAACGCCCCATGCCGATACCATTTCTCCGTTAATTATTTCTAAATTACCGGTCGCAAAAAATGTGTGTCAATTAAAAGTTACGACCTCGGAATTATTTATCGTCGCACATACGTCAATCGCAGGGCGCGTAGCTAATTGTTATTCGCAACTCAGTTTCAGGGCCTGCTTGAAAATGGTCGGCACGAGCGACGCGAATATCGTGGGCAAGATCTTCTTCAATATCGTTCAGACGAAGTGTTTCGTCATCAAGAAGAAACCCGTGTGTAAGGAGCTCACCTGGTGGGGCAAATGCGTGAAGAAGAAAAACATCAAGCAGGCGGTGCTGCGTGCCAATCCTCGCTACAAATAGCTTCTACTACGGATGCTAATCCTGATCGCGATTACCTACATACACTTAGACTAAGCATGAAAGCAATTTGGTTTCGATATACCTCATTCGTGGGTTATGGCCGACTACCACCCAATGCAGATCAACCCACACAAGCATTATCAAGTCATGATATTATTAATCCTTGAAATCGATGTATTGCGATAGAAACAAGATATATTTATATTTCAATGTACAAATGATTTATATTTTTTTAATGTCCCGCTGATTTGGTTTGATTCATCTGTATCATCATGATTCGTGTTTCCTATAAGAATCTACACATTCAACGGAAATGATTTACTATTTTAACTGTTTGATTCGTCCATAAAAAGCGAAGGTACTTTGTAAACTAATATTTGCAAGAAATGTATTTTACAAAACAAAACAAAAAACTGACTAAGCTGAAATTTTATCACAAACTCCAAAAAGGCACAAATCTTTACGAAAGTAATGCCGACTTTGTCCTGAAATTGTAGTACATCACTATAACGTTAAACATTACACGTGTCAATCTTGGCCAAATTGTATCCTGCTATTTTCAGTAGGCAACCTGATATTGGAACACATGTATAATTGGTAAATCTTTAGCATATCAGATGTATTGAATGTATAGTATGATCTTACAATTAAGTTTATCGATATTGTTCTGAAACTTTTAGCGTCTTCGTAACTGCGAGTGTAAATGCGAGTGCCAAACGTAAATCTCAATCAAATAATGACAATATTGAATAACTGGCACCTCGTCCACTAATGCGCTGTATTTATCGCTAAGATGGTAAATATTTGCTCTTGCACACCGTACATTTGTACGTTTGTAAATAAAATTAATGTCAACTACCATTTCTAACTGTTAGTTATAATTTGTCAGGTGTATGAATGAAGTAACTAAATTCTAGAGTGTCTAATGAAAATCCGTGTTTTATTAACCCACTTCTAATTCTTATTTTAGTTAGAATTGCTTTAGATTTTTTGAATTCTACCCATCTACTGGACATTTTCAGTTTGTTCTAAGTGAAGTAACTTGAAGGATGAGCAGACGACAAACAAATTCTTCTTCGCATCTCTTGCATTCTTCAGTTGTCTTTCATCGAGTGCTTGTTCTACTTGAGCTTCCATCTCCTGCTTAATTTGCTCTTTAAGTTTGTTATTCTGTTGCTGTAATTCAGCTTTGTATTTCTTTAGGTTTATCACTTTGATGAGTATTTTGCTATAGTGTTGCCAAAAATTCTCCATCTGCTTGACTTGAGCGTAATATTTTCCTAGATCGCAATCATTATCTAGAGAGATAGATGTAATGTCGTCAATTTCAGAACTCGAAGGTTCTCCAGCAAACTGCAATTGCTTCTCATCGAAATGCGAGACTGTGGTGAATCGGGTAGCAGCTTCTTCTTCGGTCTCAAATTTGCGACATATTAATGATAATTGCAATATTCGCTCACCCTTGTTCAGCTGTCTCTGAAGTTCTTGAATGGCGGAATTTGAGGCTTGTGATAACAATTGTATATTAATATCATCCTCTTGCAGTTTCTTGAATGTAGTTGTCTTGTACTTGAGAGAATCATGTTTTAGAGTCGTGATGAATTCTTCTAAACGTTGACTTTCGAAATCTGTGTCACTCTGCATCTTGCTAAACTTCTGTTCCAGGCTATCTAGCTGTAACTGCGCGTTCGTAATTTGCAGTTCGTTGTTTTTGATTTCGTCTGCACTTTGAGCATCTAATGATGTCAATTCTGCAAGATGCGCTCTTCGGACATCATTTTTCTGGACGTAATTTTTGATAAATTTCCCAATTTCAGTCCACAGTTTGGTCATCTGTTTCTGTTTTTCATTGCGCATCTCTTTCAATTGTTTCACATTCTGTAAAAATCCACATTAATATTATCCTTGTAATTCTAGGGACAAGATATAAGTAATTATCTAGTTTAATCGCTCTTAATAATCAGTCGTTTCTCGGAAAAATCTAAACCACGAGTGCATCAGCGTAAAGTGAAATCGAAACGTTTCATAATGTCTGACATATTAATTGATTTCCGTTTCCTCCTTATTATACGAGCATTACTCCTCTGCATATATAAATTCACCACTGAACGCACGCGCATCAATTGCATCCAACATGTCTGCATCGAAATCAGCTCTGCTATCCGTGCTGATTCTAATAGTGGCATCGACTAATGTGAGCAATAGTTATAAATTGTGCGCGTGAAATAATCTTATCGGTGATCTAAAATTTAGGGTCTTGAATGTGGCATTCTTCTCAACAACACTGACAAAGACCTGTCGCAAGTGATTAGTACCTGCCTGATACCTACAATTTCAGTAGTCGAGGAGAAGACCGAAAATGTCACCATAGTCACAAATACTACAAGCGAAGACGATCCGGAAGAACCAGATACATATAGTTAGTTTCTAAACTCTTTTTAAATTTTACACCAATTTGTTTAATTTCTTTCCGAACTACCTACCAAATGAAGGTCCCAGAAGAGGGTTAAGAATTCGTAGGAAAACTCAGAATAACATAACAACCACAAGAACAACAACTGCTAGTCCACTTCTACCAGTTTATAAACACAATGGGAATAAACATGATGTGACTGAAGCTGCAAAATGTGTGGTACATTGTATAATGACCTTATACAACATGGTAATTTTCTGTAAATAATAAGTTACTACGATACTCGAATTAATATTCCTTGTTCCTGTCTTTTAGATTGGGAGTAAAGGTTTTCCCGAATTGACCAAAGTTGCTGCAGGTCTAATGAAAGACATGAAAGACAGTCGGGAGTTACGAGATTTCCTTCAAGATTCAGTGGATGAGTGTTTCCAACAGCTTTCCGAAAGTATGATCTTCGAAAAGTACGCTCTGTTAGTCCTAACTAATGATTACTTTTCTCTAGGTGTCGACCTAGACTTTTGTACGTATTCTGCTCGATTGGCGACATGTCTGGCTGACAAAGCGAGGTTCAATTGCTCCGAATGGCCAGTCGGCGAATTGCCTTTTCCTCATAAATTTTAATCACGCGTATTCGATTACGATTTACTGGAATAGCTCATAATCCTACACTCAATTCACGTTTACATAAAACAAAATGCTAAATAGAGATTCTTCTAATTCACCTTTCGGATTTCATCATCGGATATTTTGAAGTAGTGATCGTGCTCTTCCCGCAGCTCCGTTTTGGACTTCTTGTCAAATTGATAGCAAAGCGTTTTTAAGTGAAGTTCTTGATCTAAGGCAGTTTCTTGGATTATGGCACGTTCGGTAGTTGCTTCCTTAATGCGAACTTCAACTTGTTCATCATACTCGTCATGCATGTCTTCTAAAGCTTGCTTACTAAAATCTTAACAAATATGTTTGTAACATTATCGTGAAGAGGTGCTCTGTGTCGAATTACCTATTATTTTGCTGATATAGTTCAAGTGAGACTGCAAATTGTTGGTGTACTGCTCTTCTGCTTCTTGTATCTCTGCAAGGAGGAGCGTTATCTTTCGATTTTTGAATTCTAAAACTCGATCAACATATGCTTTCATGTGCTTTACTTCTTCCTTCATTTCAGCGCATTTTGTTTTTCTTAGAATTTGATGCCACTTCTCATTTAGTTTGGCAATATTTAACCTAGCGAACGCATCTTCGCGTTTTATTTTATTCTTGAGGAAAGTGTTGATTAACTGTTCTTTTCTTCGACGGACTTCTTCTTCTTGATCTGCTTTATGTTGCAGATATCTTTGTCGTTCTTCTTCGGACATTTTAGCTAGCCGGTGGGCTAATTTTTTCTTTTTGCCACCCATGTTTATGAAAAATAGAAATTACACTTAAGAGTCTCAAGAGAATCAAAAAACCCGCATGGATTACTTTTGGACAATTGAAGCAAATATTGATCAAATAAATGTCTTGACAACACTGTTTTCATGTGGATAATTTGTAAACATTCGCAGTGAGTTGGAACTTGAATGAAAACTGAACAGCTTGATCAATATCACACGTTGAAACACTTCTTACAAATATGGAGTCTGATAATTTAGAAGACAATCTCAATTCAATATCATCTGAAGATGAAATCATTTTAGTATCAATAAAATCTAAAATGTCCAGTAAATCTACTCCTTTGTACCAAAGCCAAATCAAGAAATTCAAGCAATTGGTAACAAGTGACCACCCAAATAAAAATATTACCAATGGAACAGGAAAAATTAAATTTCATACATACATCATTCTTGGTATTATTAACAATTGCATCACACAAATTGCAAACATTGTAAGTCATACACAATAAAAGAATTCCATAAACTCTAGTAACGTTGTGTCACTAATTTTTAATTTCCACGAAATTACTAAAATTTACTTCGATCAATTGCAGCCACACATGGAGACTTTATTGAGATTAATTAGAAAGCTTTCTGATATCTTCAAGCACGACATGGGGAAGCCAGTGAGTAATAAGTATATTCACATGGACCATCTCCAGTCTCTGTACCAAATGACACATAAACGACGGAGTTGCATTAATGGTAACTTAAATTTCTTTAATTTGTAGAGTTCTAAGAAGGTGGTAAATAAAGATGATATTATGTTACAGAGATCTCTGAGGACCTTGATGCAAAGAAACTTGAGCACACCAAGTTCACGAAAGAGAAGACCAATCATATTAATCATACTTTACAGAAGATTGAGTTGGCTAGAGGTAGTTTGGAGCAAGAAATATGGAACATAGTGTTTGTGACTATTAATTAAACTTGAAACGAGCCAAGAATTATCTTCATTAATTAATTTTAGATACGATTTTGAAGGAATAAATGTTTCCAATTCAAAAGTGTGTTCACTACGAATGCATACAAAGAATGATATACTTAAAGATGTCACTAACAAATTGAATATGACTATACAAACTAACAAGAAGGAGGAAAGTTCTTTGAAAAACAGGAAGCAGAAGTTGGATTTGCAATTGGCTGAGTGGATTGAAAAGTACGATGAGGACATTGAGAAAAGAGAAAAGGAATTACAAGAACTTAATAAAGAGTAAATTCATTGGTTTTATGTTTTTATTGGTAATCTTTATGTTATTTTATTTGCAGATATAAAATATCTTCAACTGAATTCACCGAATTGAAGATAGTAATGAATGAACATAAAGTTCTATATAACAAGTGTGTTGCTGAGAGGACCACAGAAGAAAAACGTATCTTTGACATGAAGTTAGAAGCTTTAATGTATACCAGAGCAGCTAAAACTCTCCAAAGAGCATGGCGTACTCATCGTGCTCAACAAAAACGCAAAAAGCGTAAAGGAGGCAAACGAAAAAAAAAAAAAATAATAACCAAGCAATGAATCTATGATTATTTTGACTGATTATAAAACGTCATTATACACATTCCAATTTCACCTATGTCTATTATAATTACTACTATTTTTGAGTGATATACAAAGCTTATACATTTTTCATTAATCATGGCTTTCGCACGCAGATTACCCAGCGATTCCTCTATGGATTCATCTCAGGACCTTTCCATGGAAGGTTCTGTGACCAGCACGGTTGAAGAACCAGACACTTATCACATACCTAAGAAATTTCCATACATTGATACCATTTCAAGGTTTATCAAAATCAAGCAGGATTCGAAGTATGATATGAAGCCGTCTTGGGATAAGATGAACGTAGATTACATTTCAAAGAACAAGTTAGATATGGAGATTTTGGCTGATCGACTTAGGCTTCTTGCACAAAACGCAAGAACTCTTGCTCAAATCGAGGTAACGTTGTTTGGACTATTGTAAGATGTTCGTCATTAATCACTGGAATTTTGTAGACTGCGTTGCCCTTATTGATTGATAACGATGGCGAATTGCTTCGAAAATGGATGCCCATTAAGGATGCCAATTTTGTTATAAAATGCATGAAGAAAGTGGAAGAGGACACTAAAAAAGATCAAACACTTCGCGTAGATAAATGCACGAGACATATTTTTCGGATTCTGTCTATGAACAAATGCCTTCCATTGTATGTTGAAAAGTACCCACCACAAATACCCCATCTTTACAGGGCGATCCTGGATGGTCTAGATGAATTTGTTTTCTACGCTGCTAAACATGTAGAGTATACAGCTGCTGGTATGGTGCAGAAAGAGAAAAAGATGAGAGCGCTCTTTGAAATGATGCATCAACGTCGAGTTGAATTGAAGCGATTGAAGCGTACGGTTGACGCAAGCATGAGAGAGTTCAACAACAGAATGAACCGTAAACTTGCACAGATTGCTGAGAGGCAGCAGGAGCTGGATGATACATTAGAAATGTTTCGAAAACTAGAAGCGGCTTGTTTGTAAGACGAAGGCAAACTTTAAATATTGCT
Source organism: Diploeciton nevermanni (assembly GCA_027575565.1). NCBI lineage: Eukaryota > Metazoa > Arthropoda > Insecta > Coleoptera > Staphylinidae > Diploeciton > Diploeciton nevermanni. The sequence continues at coordinate 151,104 of JAODIE010005969.1, forward strand.
GTGTGTACAATTTGGGATTTTAGGTTGAAATCGGATAAATATTTGTATCAAACTGGGGAAGTAAGTGTTGCATTGCAAGAAGTATTAACTGACGACGCAATTACTGCGAGAACAACTTATGTTAATACCCTAGACGCACATTTAAATGAAGAGAGAATGTTGCGGTCACGGAAGATCAAGACCGAAGCTCAACTCAAGATGTGGTTGACAAAGTACGATGGTGACGTTGGCGAAAAACAACATATTCTTGACGAAATGACAGAAGGGTGAGTAAGAACATTGATTACACCGTGAATTCTTTGTTGATAAACATATTTTATGTAGTTTTGAGCGAGAGAACTTAGAATTCCAAGAATTAGAATGTTTAATGGTCGAACAGGAAACAGTCTACTTACGATTAATTGACGAAGAACAAAACAGAGCACTGGATGATATAAAAGATAAACTTCATGCTATAGCCATTAAAATAGCAGCCAGGATTTTACAAAAACATTGGCGAAGTTATCTAAAACGTAAATTAGCACGTAAGTTACATCATTTCCTCGTAGAAATCCTCCATTACAATACATCTCCACTTTTTCAGGAAAATCGTCAAAAATGAATAAACGCAAACGAGGAAAAGAAGCCAAGAAGGTTAGAGCATCCGTGGAATAATTCAAATTTTTATAAATTTCTTCTATTGTTAAAAGAACATCATGGGGTAGAAAACAATTTACGTCTTTCGTAGTGCGTTAATATCAACGCCTCCAATAATAGGCCTTTCTTTCGTGCTTGGCATGAATGAATAAGCTCTTCGAATTATAGCGCCTTCCTTGTTACGTGTCAAAGTCCTTCCACTTTCTACTTCCTGGAGGAGTATCTCCAATTGTTCTTTACGTTCGTCTGAACACTTGGTCTTCATCAGAGCCAGTTCCAGTTGATCATCCAACTGCTTTCTCTCTTTTTGAAGCGTTTCTAGTTTCGCGTGTGCGTCTAAAATCGAAAATGAGACTGTTATTACTTGGGTTATTATTATGGAAACACATACCTTGTAGTTCTCTCTCATTCTGCATTTGTAGTCTTTCATACTCTTGTCGTTTCTTAGCTTCCTCTTTTAACAGAGCATCTTGCTTGGCTTGCAACGTTTCCAACTCTTCCCTCTTGTCCCACTCTTCAGCCAATAATCTCGCTTGTAATCCTCTGACAATTTCTTCATCCCGTTTGGCTTGGGTCTCTTCTTCGAGAAGTTTCTCCAAGCGGTCTTTGATCATCTCCATCTCCATCAACTTTTTCGACTCCTCTTCAACCACAACCCGCAGTTCTTCTGCTTGGCCTTCAGCAAACTGCCGAGCTGATTTCTCCTTCTGTAGCTGTTGCTCAGCTTGTTGGATTTCCTGAATTCGTCGTTGTCGTCGTCTGCGTCGTTCTAATGCTTGCACTCTATGGTAGGACTGTTTCCCACCGGAATATTCGATTGCGTTCTGAATAGCAGTGTGCCATTGCAACAAAGTCATATGATCTTGAGTTGCTAACTCAAAGTTTCCATCAATTGTATGAAGGACAAATTTGAAGTTACTCTTTGGTTCAACTCGATTCCCTGGTTGTAACATGATGGATCCACATTTGACTTTGTCGAATGCTGATTTGTAATAACTTAGTTCACAGGGACGTAGGACGAACCAGTATTCTCGCATGGTTGGAAAAATATAACCGCGTTTGCTTAAGGAGCCTTTCTTAATGACATCTTCAATGAAGACCTGGTACAACTCATGGACAGCTTCAACAACCGCTTGTTTATCGGCGACTTGTCCCAAGCAACGAGTTGCTAGTATACTTAAAAATTGACCGAACGGAAAATTCCCCATTGCGACACATAAATTCGTGAAATCTTCCTCATCCCAGGGATTTCCCAGTGATTCTGAAAGTTTCTGAGCAATCATCTCCACTTCAGACGGTGATAGGACAACATGGCACTTATTCTCATCATCCACAGATAATTCAGCCAAGAGGCAGAATATTCGAAACAATTTATAAACTGATTCATCGTCGAATTTACTTTTCAGAAGACTTAGAAACTTTTTTCTGCACACCAACCAACACACCTCGGCAACTTTTCCTTCACAGTTGCGTAATTCACTCAAAGAATTATTCAACGGTATCGATGCAAATACTTCTTGTATTAAGTACTCTTGATATTGAGCAAAGTCGAGGCATTGCGTGACTTTGAATTGGTCCAGACCTTTTTCCACTCCGTGCAAATCAAGTAGCGTTCCAATGTTGGCCGTCAGCACCTGAAATGCGCGCTGCATTAGTGTCAAGGCAAAATATATCAACAAAAAGTGCTGCACCAACAAAATACCATACGAAATGAATTCTTATAGCAACTTATTTCTTCTATTATATAACAATAATATACAACATGCATTATAATCATCCAAAGCATTAGGTTGATTCAAACCGCATAAACTGTAAATAAACTGTTGTGGTTTGAAAAATGACTTAAACAAGTGCACTTGAAGCTAGTGAAAGTGCGCGCTGGGTAAACACCTGTTCTGTTTAACTACTACTATTTGAAGATACCATGATATCTGAATAGTTTCAACACAGAACTGCGTTGAGTTTGATAGAAACTGTTGTGATGTACTTACTTTTAATTTGGACTTGGGCACTGATTTGTCTTGCGTTAAAGATGAGAACGCCAGCGACAAGCACGCTGCGACGTTCTCGGACAACACTGCCATTTCGAAATGATTCACGTCGTACGGAATAAAGCAAACAGTATCACGCCCACCATAACTTTCATTGAGTGGTTTAACTGGCTGTGAGTGCGGAATAAAGTGAGTAATAATAATTGTCGCGTTGGATATATCACTTTATCAGCGTTCCGTTTGGATAACGCAACGTAGATGCAATAGACGACAAGTTGACTGTGACCAACAATGCAGTGAATAGAAATGCTGGCTGTTGTAGGTATATATTGATGGTAATTTAGGCAAAATGGGTGATGTGGTTAAAGGTTAATTACTTAGAAACTAATCCTAAGTACAATTCTAATTAATTTTTGGCCCCGCTTTATGGTTCAGTCGGCAAGCCGTCTGACTGCAGCAGTGACAGCTAGGTGCATATTCGAGGAACACAAGTTCCTATCCTGCTGGAAGGTATATTCAATATAATTATATATTTCTACCGATTGCAATCCCAATGACTGCTAATAACCCTGGTAGTTGACGCAGTCAAGTACGGTGTCGGTATCTGGCATGGTTGCAGTACGCTTCAAAAATAACAAAAATAGCAATTAATTTTCAATACATTTGTTTACGAGTGTATAGTTTAAAGACTGAACGTTAATAAATCTCTATCAACAGAAGACCTCAAATTCGTAGTGAAATTCAGTAAAATTTGAATGCACTACATTAATTAAAATCAATATTACTTCGGATTCTTTCAACAATTAATCAATAATTGTGACCGAAAATTTAATGCGCCAAAATACGTTTTTGTAGCTTACCTAATAAGGTGAGGGTGTACGTTGTTTTTCCTTCTGGCAAATCACGTATCAATCATAAATTTTCCAGAGTTTTACATTTGAATTTTACCCAAATCGACAATCATAAAAATCAGTTATTGACTATTATACTTCCATTAAGTTATTAATAATGCTGGTAACATACCGCATGCATACCACTATAATTTAATTGAAACTGCATTAAATTTCAGCGTCGTTTAACCACCAACATTTGCAAAAACAGATAAATCATTGGCTTGCAAATGTAAGATTTATCCGTGATACATCTAATTCAAGTCTTGCATTAATCAGCTCATGCTGGACATTTTTTAATACCTTGCCAGCGGTTTCCCAATAAAAGAGTAAAGGGGGACGTAAGATATCATATATGAAATTTTCATAACGTTAGATACAAATTATTATCATCATTAATCTCAACTTTTTTGTTAGCAATTTTCGGGTGGAGGGCGTCGTGGTTGTGACTTGTGACGTCGCACTTAACCTCCCACCACTGGCCGCTCAGTAGCTGCACCGCATTTCTGTTCGGCAGGATGCGGATTCTCTGCAGGGTTTTAAACTACGCTGTCAACAACGAAGTTGTTAGCGAGGATCGAAAAATATAATTTATAAAAAAGATTATTGATTTTAAAGAGAAAGCACCAAGTCTCAGTTTTTTGTTGAGAGACACAATTCACTGTTTTAGCCTTTCATCTGCATATTGTCATTGTTAGAGTTTGCGTCATAAAGCATGACGTATTATTATTTATTAAACTAAGATTACAACAAATTTCTAATAAACAGTTCTTCTACATTTTTTCACTCGAGTTGTTGAGAAGATATACGGAAGAGAAGACTAAAATTCAATGAGTAGATCAGATAGTAACAACTAAAATGTAAAATAAATTAGTATCACTAATCAATAGGAAATTTTCTCAAATCATTTCGTTGTATAGAATTAAAATCTGAAAGCCAATTTTTTTTTGCATCTTTTATCTTTCATTGAAACTGCGAAAAATTTTCGTTTCTTGTCCTGGTTGGACACATAATTAAAATCAACATTATAAATTTTGTTATGAATCATCAACCTTGATGAAACGGAGAACATGGTTTTTTAATTAGTTTTTGCGTAGTACATTTTCAAAGTCACGTATTCTGTAGAAATTTCGAAGAAATCTATAAGTATAACTATTCATCTATTCATCAACCTATTCTGGTTTTTGAAACTAGTCATAAAGCTAGTTTCGATTTTTTGTTCGAGACTAACGATCACAAATCTTATAAATAACTTATAGATAGAAGACCTGAATACTTACCTTTCCTAGTTTCCTAAAAGATGTGAAATCTGATTCTTATTAAAGGTTTCAATTTAAATGTAAATTGCCCGTTGTGGGTGGCCTAAAATACAGAATTAAGTAGTTAATAATGGCACGACAATAGGCAATAAATTTTGCAATTGATTTATGCTATGTTGACTTGATCTACTTCAAATCTAAAGCAGTGGGAAATTTATGAGCGAAGCGTTGCAAATAGACTTTCAAAAGCAATGCACTGGCATTGAATCATTGAACAGATCGAAACATACACATGTTCGATATGCCTCGAAAACTTAATCCACACAATTAGGCTGAAAGCCAACAATCTCGTTCGCGATGATTCTGCATGGTCATTATTCTGACATTACGAGGTTTTTCTAACGCGTATTACTAGCGTCCACGCACCAGCGGTAACCCCGCTTGAATAAAATATGAACGCATCGATTCGACACGGAGCGTTCTGCGCAGATAAACGCGCAAACGCCTGCGACATAGTGGCCACTGCAGATCGTGAAAGAAGACGATTTATTTAAATCATCTAACATTCTTGCAAAGGCACGCGCCTCTCTAAGGTATTCTCGGTGTCCGTTTTATAATCGCTTGTTGGCACTTTTTTAAATATAGAACATGAATTCTGCATCCGGTTAAATGATGCTGCCTCATGGAATTGCGAGCGTATGAGTCAAGCTGCGTCGCATTGAAAATATGTGCATGATGTTAATTGATTGAATTTCAAATCTTACCCTGTGCTTTGCGTACAAAGTGAACGTGATTAGCCGGTGGCTGGCTCGTCAACTCGGTACTTAAGTTGCTTTCAATCATTGTGAGCTATTTTCGGGCACATCGCCATGGTTGCGTATTGTAAAGATTCGTCAATAAGCTTTCGCAACATGGGGCGGTTTGACATTAGTTCGTACTTTGTCGCCAAAATGAAGCAGGGCAGGTTACGTGCGTTGCGAAAATAAAATGAGCGCTATTTGTTTCAGGTCCTCTGCACCAAATAAATGTGTGGCAGACAGCGACGCTTAATTAAAATTAATAATACGCAAAGTATTTGCTTCATGCCAACGTGTGTATCCTAACGTCGGACTGAAACTAGTAACGAAGCCGAGCGAAATATGTTCTCGTCTGGCGAGAGTGTCGCGAGCATTTGGAGTCGCCGCCGCCACCGCCGTTGCTGCGGGATGCTCGTTACCTGTGTACGTCGAGCGCGTAATTTTTTTGTTGCTTTCGTCGCAAGTAAGTATTTTCACACGACGAGCACACTGTCGGAAATATAGCCGTTTGGGAAATATTTTCGAATGCTTTTCGAACTTGCTATAAACTTTTTCCGCGCGAATGGGTGATGCCGTTGAGCGCAAAACGATCCGAAAAACATCGCGCCGCGAAGTGGGGGCGCCAAGGAATTTTTCCGCGTGGGTCTATAAATTTCCCTGCGTGCCGCCACCGGTCATCGCATTCAGAAGGCACTTCAGCGGATACACTCACTGCACCTCCTGTTCTTCTCGAAACACCTTGAAAACTTGAATAGTGATAGTGAAGTGCAACTTAAATAAGGATGGCAAGTTCAACGCTCAGAACAATTCAACAATTACAAGAACCGGTGAATTAATTGCTTTTTCATCAACAGGATGACGATCAACAGAAAATCGCAATTCTGCGCAAACTTTTCCAAATGTTTGACACGCAAAAGACCGGCTTTATTGAGACGTTGAAAATCTCCACCATGTTGAGCACGATGGGGCACATCTTCGATGACAACGAGCTGAACAACCTTATTGGGGAGCATGATCCTGAGAAAACTGGAAAAGTCAACTTTGACAGCTTTTGCAGTATTGCTTCTCATTTCCTTGAAGAGGAAGATGATGAATCCACAACGCAGGAGTTGAAAGAAGCATTCAGGTATTCAATTCGAATTCGAGGCCGAAGCATTCATTTAATTAATTGAATTTAATTCGAATTTCATGCATGCAGACTGTACGATCGTGAAGGTAACGGTTACATAACCACTGCAACTCTCAAAGAGATCTTGGGTGCATTGGATGATAAACTCACCAGCAGTGATCTGGACAGCATCATCACGGAAATTGACACTGACGGATCAGGCACTGTTGATTTTGATGGTAAGACGTCTAAAGACTCAAACAATAGGCGAAATTTGTAATTTATATTTCGGATGCAGAATTCATGGAAATGATGACCGGAGATTAAATTCCACAACTACCGGATTAGACCGTAGCCCGATATCTGCTAGTTTAATATTGCTACTAAAATAATTAACAACTGAAAGTAATGTAATAACACCCAATATGTATCTAAATTAAACCAGCAAAACTAAAATGGTTGATATCAATTTTCTACGGCATTCTTCAACGCAGACTGCGCATCCCAGTGAACACTGGCGCTTTTTGCATAGTCATCACGAATCTACCGATATTTCTCACATCGATATATGACTTATACACATGTTAAACATAACGTACACATTAACAACTTTCTTTGATAATTAATCAAACACAAGTGTTTAGTGGTTTCTGCATTTTAATGTGTCGCCAGAACAAGTATTTTTATGTTTTAATAAACCATCTTACATAACGCACAAATTCAGTAATAATTGCATTGTATGATGTCTCATTCTGCAGCCAAGATGCTGACGCGATTTACTTAAATAAAACCCACCGTGTGCCGCGCGTAACCTCGGTACAGGTGACTTATTGACTCCGATTATATTTTGAACAAAGCTCAAGTTGAAAAAAGAAAAAAGTGAAAAAAGTCTTCTAGTCATACACATATCTCAGCTTTGCTCAATACACGAGATATGCTCGGCTGAGCTGTGAATTACGTGACTAGCTCACTTTCTGCTCTATTTGCTGACCCCAATAATCTGCAGCATTCTCAAGGTCGGACGAAATCCCCGCGAGTAGAAGGCCATCCTGCAGATTCCCAACGCACGTGGGTATTCGCGGCGCCAGTTAGGAATTTTTTTTTTAAGTCGTGTCGCCTATTTTTACTTCACATCAAGAGCATATTTCATTTAAGTATAGTTTAGTTTGCGTATATCTGAAAGATGTGTATAAAATGCGGTGTGAAATAAGTGGCGGTGTGGAAATAGCCGGGGAATAGTGAAGTATCGAGGTGCCATCGTGTCAATTTATCGCTTCAGTAACTAAAATTAATGTCGCGCGCTACCTCAAATTTCCACCACTTTAATCATAAATCGTTCAAAGAAATTACGTTTTGCTTAATCGTAAAAAAACACATAACTGATTGATGGATTTGGACGCCAGCTATTTAACATGTTGCCATGGGTGACTCGGGTTTTGTGCAATTTTTAGAACAAATCGAGCATAAAGGCCAAATAGTAGTCAAAGAAAATGTTTAATGAACTATAAATCATGTGGAAATGGAAAACAAAGTTCATTTGAATCGTGTTCTTCGTAGGTCTTGAATAACGCCCAAGCAAATCCTATAAGCATCTTTTATGGTCCAACAGAAACAATTATAAAACAGAAGAATGCTAAATCGATTCCGTACTCATTTCAATTTGAAAAGCCGCATTTATGCATTTGGAAAGAAATTGTAGTTGTAAAGAGAGTAATAAAATGATAGTGAATTAAAAACACTATCACCTTATTACTTTCTGCATAACAATTAGCAAGTGAAGTGAATTACTTTCCAATATCGTTTTACTACACAAGATCTATTTATCATTATACAAGTTAAATTTAATTTCATAAAATGAAGATCATCCCAATACGCAACACAACAAACTGCGCCATCATCAGCCCCACAATTAGCAGTTTTATCTCCAAATGATTATGAAGAAACAACTCCTGATTAGTAATTACCTCTTGGAAATCTCTTATCCACATGAGTAGCAAATTAGTCCGCCTGCGCGTCCAGTATACCGACCGTTATATCTCTTTGATTGGTTCATTGTAAGTGATATTGGTTTAGTTGGTAACCTCTTTAACTTTTAACCTTTAACTGGTTTTGATAAGAATACATCTCATAGAAATACACCCCAATTTCTTGCGAACAAACAAAAAAATCGATAATAGATATCGAAAGGTATCGAACGGTAGTAGAACTTTTATCAGAAAATTTGATTCTCTTTCCCTCCAGATTTCACATAAGGATCACTGGTGTGATGAACACAGTTGAATTTCCCTACGCCTTGGGCCTTTTATTGTAGAAGATGTTATTTTCTGGTATCTTGCCAATTTGGACCACATTCAAATAGTAGTCTTCCAACGTGTATGCGATATAAGTGTAGATATCTTGAATATCGTTGACAACTCTGACATCAAAGACGCAATGTTGTAATATATTAATTGGTTCTTGATAATAGACTATAATAGACTTGTTAATTAGATTATAAAGAAAATGTTATAATTTTCTACTGATCTATAGATTAATGTCTTGAGATGAGAGATGGATTGTCATATTATTTTTGTTCATAGATGCTTAGTGGGAGCTCAAAGCACTTCAAAAATACCAAACTGGAATTTTAACAAATTGAAATGGTTGAAGGTTGATTTCATGCAGTCGTTTTATCCATAAATGACAGCATTAACATTTTCCAAGTTGTTTTCTGTGGTTAAATTCAACGCAGAAGTAAAACAGACAAGTATCATATCATAGAATATTTTACTATCATCTTATTCGAGTTAAACAACCAGTTATAAAGACAAAACTTTATAAATTTCTACAATTTATAGCCTAATGAATTATTCTCTTTGTGGTCTATGATTGCATCAGCAACAGAAAACCTTCTAGTTTATTTGACGACATAAACTTTATTAAACATTTATTTTTGTAGCATATAATTCAATATAAAATAACTATGAATAATTCCATATGTTAAAACGTCCAAATAGTGAATGGTAAAACTAAACTAAATCTCAGGACAAATTGGAAGTAGATATTGATTTTCCAATTTAGGTGCAACCGCTAGATCAAAGAAAACGTCGTAATCCAGAGTTCAATAGCTTTTCATAATTTATGTATTATATGTATATAGATGAAGAACCAAACTCTGTGAAATATCAAAATATACCCTTCTTAAAATCAGTTGTACGTTTCATACTCTATTAGTATATGTTCCAGACCAACATGATATAGACTTAATAGCTGTTAACAATACAAAAACTCCCGTGGAGGTTGGAAATTCGTCATCAATGGCATTGTATATAGAAATATGGGATCACTAATCTTTAGTTTAATCCGTTAACGTGTACTCTAATGACACATTATGACATTTAATATACAATAATTGTATTAGCATTTCAAAGTTTATGTGTATTACGTTATTATGTATATGAAGGCACGTTGAAACAGCTGTCTCAAAAATTACATTTTAAAACTTGTCTTCTAGGTTCTCGAAATAAAGTTGGTTGTAACAATCGTGATATATATGAGTATACTGGCAATATTTGATATTAAGTTTGTAAAACGACTTTATACCAACTTGGAGAAGATTTACACATGTCCATAGTTTATTCAACCAGACAAAACTTGTTTCAATACTTGAACGGTTGGTAGTTTGCCGTATAGCCTACGCGCTTAATCCCCACCACTCGCGCTTAAATATAATGCAAACTCCAGTTGCAACGTAGCTTAGTCTTCATTCCGCTCTTCGTTGAGTCAATTCATGCTCTGGTCTAATGAGACCCTGACACGTTTAATAAGTTTGACAAATTTAATAAGTAAATTTGTTTCTTTTGTTGCTTAGTTGAATAAACTATAGAGGATGTCACGAAGAGTAACTTGAATAAATTTGATATTCTCTGATATAGTCGAATTCGAAGAGTTGCAGTGTTGTCTCGGTTATCTCAAAAATATGTCTCAAAGTATTATTATATACGTATGAAAATATTTACCGACAGAAGTAAACTTTCAAATTCTCTTTCTATAAGGTTTCCTAAACTATGAATCCGACAACACAGCAATATCAGTGATCAGAATTCCATAACAATTGAGGAATATTCTTAAAGCATAGCACCTTGAACTTCCTATAGAGCGGGTCGCCAGCTGTCTTGCAGAATTGTTTTCGCGCCTTGCTGAGCCGGCAATAATTCAGCACTTCTCAACACCTGCGATTTGAACAAACATTTTGCTGCTGTTTGTTGTTGCCAGCACGTGGAATCTCTAGCGTTCGGTATTTAGAATGAGAAAATCAGCTAGTTAAGATATAAATAGAATTCGCTTATTAGTCTTGTGTATAAATATAGAGAATGCGGTACGGATCATCAAACTTGTCCCACATTGATAAATCGTTGGAAATTGTTGTTGGATTGCGAAGAGATGCGATGAGTAATATGCGTAAAAAGTGGTGAGTGAACTGGACGTGGACAAGCTCGGTAAGCATTAGATTAACTCTACATATTGCTGGCGAACACGTTCGGGAATAAAAAAACGTCGGCATTTCGAAACAGAATTTCCACCCGTGAGATTGCAATTTGATCGCCCAATAATTTACCATTCAACGCTCTTGTTTGGTCAAATGCAAGTCGGAGAAACGTTTCGTATACAAATCAGTATACAACCTATGTACATATAATAAATTATTTATATATGTTAAGAAATGCTTTCATGTGTAGAGTATTTGTCTTTTGGAATCTAAAATTTTACATCACTACTGATCACTAATTTATCATTTGTATAAAGTTTGGAAATTGTAGAAGAATAAAATTCGATATTTCTTGCACCGTCAGTTACGTCCGCAAATATGTTCGTTATAAATTACCTTAAAGTTTCTATCTGGTTTATATAGGCAAACAAAGGAAAGAGTAAATGTTTATTTTGAGTTTTTCTTCCTCTCGTTGCCATTAGTGTGGTGCGTTTTGTTGCTTTTACCCTCACGAACTTTCTGACTCGACTCTTTGCCTCTCGAGTGGCCATCCTTAACGCGCTTTTCTTCCTCGATGAGAATATTCAACTCAGATGGCAGCTTCGCCTAAAAACAAACTGATTAGTCGACAGATTATTCCTGAATTGATACAAAGTTGAAGCCCAGCACTGTTTGAATGACCCAAGCCCTCAAATTAATTTGCCTGGCACTGGCTCAACTTTGTACCAACTTAACTCGCATGAATTAAAGCGTAAAATATTCCACTATGCTATGACTATCTTATAATCAAACGGTGTGATCAATGGCAAATGGCCAATGGCAGCCTATGTCGGTGTCTAGCAAACGCAACTCAACGACAACGCTTGTTTACGTGACATGTAGACGAACAGAGGGTGGCCGAGACAATCTCTACGCTCAACAATTACGTGTTCGCCTTTACACTACTTCATTGCCAACTCAGTACACACAAACTAATCACATACTACTAAACTATGAACGAGCTAGGAACATAAATGGCTGCACTAGTTTGGCGAATGGCGAACGTACACTAGTGGTGTCAGTCTGTTGGTATGGTGTGATAAGAGATTTTCGGTGGTAATTGCATATCAGCTATATATCACTGTGCCATACAACTAGCAAGCAACTAACGTTGCTTGATAATGCGACTTACCACTCACCTCATCCACGAGCTGAGATTCGATCAGCTTTCAAAAAGTTTGCTCGAACGCAGTGCAAAAATGCTTGCAAAACACTTCACAAGAATATACTCTAAAGTAGCGTTTATTTAGTCTACCAAAAAAATGTTCCAAAGTTAACAATAAAATCATTTACGTATACGTTTTGTACCAAACATGAACTGTTCGACGAGGATTCGTTAATTGGTCAAATATTCGGTGCTGCCCAAATTGGCACATATATTTGGCTTAATGAAAGTTCAGAACTTAATTAAACTTCCATACGCTTGTGGTGGTATATTCTTTGATTTAAAGCTATACATTGTATACAATGGACCATTGCAAATGGTCCACTATAGGACGTTCGTGATAAAATTTGATTTTAATATTTAATTTTGCTAATTCAAGAGCTTTTCAATTTCCTAGAATTCATGCTGAATAATGAGTGAACAATATACCTAATCAAAACTACTTTGTATTGTAGGTAAGAAAATAAAATTTCTCTTTTCTTCAAATCGAAACAGTTTTTAGAAATTTAATAAAATAGATATACTTAGCTTCTAGAGTTTCAATAGTTATAGTTTCACACTCATAGTAGAAGTGGTTTCGTTCAATTAACTGATATTTTACTCGATCATTAGATTATGTTGTTTGGACTTTTTTGACCATAAGTTTCTTGAACTATGATATATATATATTTAATATTGCAGCTTGCAATATAGGAGCGTCTCCTAGATTTTGGTCTTGGACATATGACTTAGGATATTGAAATATCATATTGAAAAACAATGAGTATGAACTTTTAAATATTACCTCCCATTACGTTTGGTAAACTATCAAATTTTCAAATTTTCAAAGTAGCAACTTTCTTTTATTACTCCTACTTCAATATGTTATGTTTCTCTGTAAACTTGGTCCTGTCTACAATCTTAATCACTTGCTTCACAACATAGACAGACTATAGGAACATCAATTGCAGGTCTTTACAGTATTTCAGGAATATATAATGTCTTTTGCCTTATTTGGCGACATCTAATTATCATAAATTAAATCACTCTTAATTTGGTCTCAAGTTTCCTCATATTATGCCTCAAATGTAACTTAAAAGTTACTTTGCATCGCATGCCACCGCGTCCTTCCAATTCCATTCGCTCCTCGCGTGTCAGCAGCCTATATATAAAAATACAAAAAAGCTTTGGACTCAGCTGCGTAACATTCTGTTCTGTGGTGTAAATCGATCAATTAAAGTACTTGGGTTTATCGAATGAATCTTCTTGATATGTCAATAAAACGTATCCTAATCCTTTTGATTTGGCCTAGAAAGAAAGAAACCAAACGTGCTGCATGAGTAAAACATTCACGTTGCGTCAACGATGCTGCAAATCGGATGCACAGTTTAACCGACAGCGCGAGGTTTTCGGATTGACCCACTCCGGTTTACTGTTCAAAGTGTCAATAACGCAGCTGCCGAGTGGGAGACAACTAAAATCGATTGCAATTTTGAAGGATGACACATAACAGTCAAATTATGAAATGATTATTTAATGCTTAGATATTTAATGCCATCCAAGTATTCCATTTTTTATTGATTATCCAAATTTTTAAATTTTCCTGATAAATATTAATTACTGGCGACTTCATGCTGATGCAGTTAATGGAAAAACTAATAGCACTAATGACATTAATGTCAAGAACTTAATTTTCTTAATGAGAAAATAAACTATGAATTAAATTTGCCATCTCAATTACCGTAATGCTTTTCTAACGATGCCAACAAATAAAATCGCAAAGTGTACAGTCTCCTAGATGTAAATATAGCACGATTGGTCTTCTTTAGTGAATGCGTCATTTGAAGGGATATTGCGCTCGTCATATAAATAATGTTGTATATAATATTCCTGAAGGCGATGAGTAAAAACTATGTAAATATGAGAAAATGCTGCACATTTTTTGCGCCACTCCAATTCTTCAAAATTGATCGCAAGTGAAATATGTGAAGGAATCATCTCTGGTGGATTACGGGAGCTTCTTAGGAGCTGCAATCTAAGTGAGTGCAGGTAGTGGATGCATCAAGTTGCCGTCCAACTCTCTACTGATTAGTGATTAGAAGGCATCCAGGTGGCCTGGGTGAACACCGTCGATACATCGATAGAAACTTACAACACTCAAGTGCAATTCAATTGGAGCCCGTCACCGTATCCTCGCACTACCGCTGCGGATGCTGCGGGTGCTGCTGTGCGAAAACTTTAACCTTATAGCAAGAAAGCAAAACGAACCAAACAAATTGGAAAATGCTTCAGTGATCCGGTTGATTCGTTTCCTTAAAGGACTTTGTCTGCCGCGTGAGATCGAATGAACGAACGTAGAGTATAGATAGGTAATGGTATCGGAAGCAGACGTATGTAATTACCTGCGTATCTTTGCGTTGCACAAGGACGTCGATGCTGTTGACGGCATCGATCTGCGGCGGTGGTTCGTCGGCGGTGTGTCGCAGATACCGCCGCCGCATGCAGAAGTATCGCAGCGCCGTCATCATGATCCCACCGAGTAGGAGGCCGGAGCCAGCGCTGAGAAAGATGAACCGATGGTCGGCATCCGCGGCGTTCGGCATCAACTGCACCAGCCCAACCACCAACACGATACTGCCCAGCAACAACGCGCCGACGATGATTTGCAATATTGATAGCTGAAAAACCGCACCCAGTACATCTAATTAAGTCGCGACCGCGATGTTCAACGGTGATTGAGGGGAGAAAAATCAATGGGCATATGCATTGAGTGTAAATTCGCATTAAGCGCAATTTGAAATGCGACTTCATTCCGTGCATGACAATTTTGCGAGAAACACTATACTCGGTGTGTGTTACGAAGGTTGCTATCGATTTCATGCATGAACGCTGCGTACGCAGTTCACTGCGAAGTTTACACCGAGGATGCCAAAAATACTCATCACTCACCTTCCCACACAGATAATACTCCGGTACTAAGTGATCACTGTCGTGGGGGCCGTTGGGGCTGGGTGTGGGACTCGGACTAGTCGGGGGCAGCCAATGGCCCCCGATGTACAGATGGCTGGGGCGTTGGGAGCGCTTCCTGCGCTCATGCCGCACGGCCACTGCCGGCATTGCGCCAATCATCCTGGCTGCACGCTAGGACGACAACCTGGACTGAATTGGAACTGCAAACAGAATCTATTTCAGTGATCGCAAACTGTTGTCATTCCAATTAAGAGCAAACAACCGAGTGCAACACGTGACTGCGAGTGTCTCTCGGGCCAACGTGTCCAGCTAGTGAAAGATAAGAGGCATGCAATTGCAGAATGCTCAACACCATTCACAGAGTGATAACCAACCAACGAAACACAGGTTGCTTTCAAAGTTTTATTCATAGTTCGTTCATTTTATAATTCATATCATAATCACTTTCACATTAGTGTTGAATAATCTAAGAAAATGTGTTATTCTTATATTTTCAAATTGATGAAGTAAATATACTATCGTAGTTTGTTTTCTCGTTAATATGTTCGTAAAGTTTCGTTCATTCGTTTTGTCCAAAAACTAATTCCCTTGGGTTCGTTAGATTCTTCAATTTGTTGCTTGTAATTTAGCGTTAATTCGTTTTATGTTTCTTCACTTTGTTCGTGTAGCTAGCGAGTACATACAAAAGTAAGAAAACATGCACTTTCGAGTGCTACTACACATTGAGACTTATCAGAATTGTTAGTAATTTGATAGATTGGCCAAGTAAAGACAAGCCAAGCAAGTACTAGCTCACCTGCTAAGCGAGATGCGCTCGCGGAAATCGTGCTTTGCTTGGTGCGACCTTCTGGTATCGTGAGAGATAGTAAGTAAAATTACCACAAATATTACTTGGTTGCGAATTAGACCTATAAGGTTATCAATTTGGAACTAGAAAGAAATTACAATAGTTGAGTTGGACAATAGACATTTTGAGTTTTGCAATAGACAGACAACTCTGGAACAACGAAATGCAACGCTTTACAAGAGTAGCTAACATTCAAAATCGTACGGAAAGTTTACAGAACGTAAAACGTAGAAAACACCTACACATGTTGATATCATGTTCTTCACGCCTAACAAGAAATGCAAATATAACGTCGTAAAAATCTCCACATACAATCGTTAAGAAACGGTAAATAGATTGGTATGCCCATTAATTACTTGTAATTGCGTCTTAAAGGTACGAAACGTGTTTTAAACTAGAACGGGCATATCGCGTAGAATTGGAATGGAATTCAGCCTTTTGTTTCCATCACGTGACATCGTAAACATATTAATCGGTGGTGCAATCAGGAAGAACATCAGTGCGATTGCGGAGTGATCCTTATCAGCCAACAGCAGAAGCAGCAGCGCAGTGAGATGTGGATTAGATTTATATCGCGTTTTACATCTAAACATTTATATGATTGTCCCCGAACAACATGTAGCCCGAACATCGACCAGTAAATCAAAGTCACACCTAGATGAACACATTGAACACGCGGAAAATCAGAGCATGCCTTGGAAGCAATGGTACCGAAAGGAAAGCTCGTCCAGATGCGCGCCCATGTTAGGTTAATCTATCGCTAATACTCGTACCAGCCGAACTGTGTGTGGTGGGCAGCCGTCGGAAATCCGCAAATTGCCGGCCTATTAGCTATTCCAGCTACATCGGAAGCTAACACGTCGTAAAAATCACAGTGTTAGGTGAAATGGTGGACGCAGTGAAATGATGGCATCAAACAACCGCCTCGCATCTTCGCACAGGTAATAACACTTAGACTCGTGTGGAAATACGATATGACGATATACAAATTTGCAAATTTGCGTCTCGCGCAGAGTCGCCCGCAACTTGGTAGCAACTTGGAAATTTCGTAGCGTGTACAAATATAAAGTATAATTATATAAATTGTACTTACGCTAGAATAACCTCTATGATAAGCCTTTACATAAGTAGATATTTTAAGTGGTAATTTTTAATGCGCAATTAACTTGAATAAATCGTCGATGAGCTGAATCTCTGTGACCTCTGCGGTCACAGTTAAGAAACAAAGTCCTAGGATGCGTCAAACACGAACGCAATACGCGAATCTCACGTGTACACCTAATTGTAGAGTCACGAAAAGAACGCTCGTTTGCTTGTGGTAGCTTCGTCATGAGCTCGCAGCACGTACAAATCAGCCGCGCCCGCTTCATTAGCATCTCGGTATAATAAGGCCGCAATAATAGACACCCAACAATAGTATTTTGACTAACGCGTGTTCGCACATCGAATCGTCTTCGAGCGCCGCATAAGACACAATGGACCTGCCCGCGGGCAGCGCCGGAAAAGAAGATAGTTTGGAATAGAAATGGAAGCACGGAAGAAGACCGTGCGAGACCGGGAAAGAAATTTCCGGATTAAAATGAATTATGCCAGCCTTTCCATTTCCATTCTCCATGCGCGTCCAGCCACTATTCACTACTCTGGTATCTACTTTCGATTTCGACCCTGCAATCATCAAAAACGACACGATTAAAATTGTGGGACGAGGAGGAAGCGGTTGGGGGGGCGTGCATTGAGAGTGTGGGGGTGGTAGAGCGGAGTGTGGCGCACAGTGGCGCTTGTCCGAGCGGTTGAGGCTGAGAGTAGTGGGTCGTAGCAGAATAGAAGTGTGGCGGAAAAGCGTCATGGGGCATTCAATAGGGGCGCGAGCTTCGGCCGTTAGGCAGCAGCTCGCGCGTTTCCGATGGGGTGCCGGGACTCAGGCTGGCCGTCGTAGTGGTCGACATGGTCTCTTTATGGAATACCTCGCATTCGTGCTTGTCGATCTCGCGCTCGAACACGTCCTCTTCCAGAATCTTCTCCAGGTCGCCGTTCTGTTGCGCGCCCTTGGGAACGGCAGCCGGCGAGTGCACGGCCGGCACGTCTTCTAGCCCACGCTCGCGATCCTCACGCTTGCGTTCCAGAAGGCGCCGGGTGTTCTTGGTGGTAAGGCATCCGGTCTCTACGTCGCGCTCGAGACGATGCCCGGAACGGGAGCGAGTCAGCTGCCGCTGCACGTAGTCGTTGAGGTCGTCCTCTTCGCGCTTGCTCATCACGCGGTTCAATGAGATGAGGAAGACGCCCAGAGCGATGACAAACAACCCGGTGGCTACCAGCTCGTTCCACCACCCACCGCCGCGCCACGTCACCATATCGTCCGGCAGCAGGCCGCTGCCGATGAGGAACATGCCGAAGACCAGAAAGCACACGCCGATGTGCAGCATGCCGATGGAGGTGGCGAGCGTGTGGTCGGCGGGCGGCGCGTGCACCACCTTCTTGGTGGGGTGCTGCTCCACGCTGTCCATGCTGCTGGTGCGCGACGAGAGGCGCCGCTCGCGCTGCTCGGCGGCGCGTCGACGGGCCTGCTCGCGGAGCCGCCGCTGTCGCTTGATGGCCATCGCCGAGTGCAGCCCCGCAGAGCCGTGCATCTGCAATGCCCATTTCAGTCTTATTGCATGGTAATGGCACATAGCACAGGTGTGTGTGAAAAAAAAGTCGGTGTGTGTGTGTCTCTCCGTCGCACGATCCAGCACTGCACACATACGCACCGCACATTGCACTGCACACTATCAACTATTCCCACTGAAGCGGAATCGTACGCGCCGCCCGCACGCTGTCACCACCAGGGTTGTACACGGAGCCGTAGCAAATGCTACAGATTGGACTGATCGGGGGGAGGCTAGCGTCGAGGACTTGCTATACTACTAGAATGGCTCTGCACATTTAGGTAAATCAATCGTTTTCCGTTCAGTGGAAATTTCATTCGTTGACAGTCCTTGACCGTGCGCCGCCGCCGGCCATCCGCCGCGGAGATGCAAGCATCGTTAAGGACTGTTCACGAACGAGATGTGTCAGCTGGCTTGCCTTGCTCGCCTTCCTTTGCTTTCGCCACGGCGGGAAATTAAGGAACGACGCTCAACGACACCATCGCACAGGCCGATGCGGAATTAATCGCTGCCGATGCCGGCCGGCTTTGATTGATTCCACATTGTCTCTCGCATGCACTGCCAGAGACGCTTCGCGTACGAGTGTTTTGTTTGTAGTTAGTTTTTTTGTATTCATTAGACATGCGACAATAGACCAAAAACAAGTAAATGTAGCATGGTTAACGCCCTTCCATCGTGCTGCTATTATCCTACTCGACAATTCGTCTCCGAGAAGCCTTACTACTTGAAGGGTTTGCGGAAAATGTCTCTGGCACTTTGCCAACCCGCTCGAATGTCACGTTAAGATCATTCGGTCTAAACAAACAAAACCCGATACTGCAGATGGTGTCCGCTGTTTTTTTCCCCATTTCAATTCGATTCCGGTGAGCGCAGGAAAAGAGGGAAATTATACCGGTTGTGGTATGTGCTCCCAAAGGACGACAGTACGAGCGACAGTTTTGTATAAATTGTGATGAAAACTTTACACTCACTATCGATTTTTGTTTGAGCGATAAAGAGCATTGTTGCGTTAACGCGCTTAGTTTGGACTCCTGCCAAAGAATAGAGCAATATCAATGGATTCCGCAGACCAATTAGTGCCTCTTACGGCCCGGTCAGCATTCGATGGAAGAGACAAGTAACGCAATTCGATGGTGAAAAGCGCAAGAAACGTTTTACCTAAATGAGGCTATTCATAACTTTTGCAAAGTTTGAAGAGTCATGCAAATCTTGAAGCCCAGCATAAAATTTGACAGGGTTATCAATTAACGATGTATTCCAAGAGAGAAAACTAGGAAACTTGCGCTACTTTTTTCACACAGGTTGAATCGCTCAATTACGCTACCTGTAGCTTTCCTTTCCAGTCCCATTACTAATTATTGTACTTTGTAATCAATTGTTTTGCACGCCTGCCCATAATCGAACTACTTCCGTCCCGTGATATAATTGCCCAGATCTGATTGTCTTTGTCTCGAGTGCCGATGGAGTGTGTAAACATATTGGCGCCCACCCCAACGCGATAATCCAAATGATAACACGTTTGCATCAAGCTAATGTCTTACAACATCAAACAGACCATGCCAAGCTCACCCAAGCTCAAAAGGAATCTAAAACTTACCGTGAAATGCTATAAGACGGCGACCTTCGCAGGAAAACAAGCGACGGTCAGTTCGTCACAAAACGCGCGATAATACTCGTTACTCGATTATAGTTAAAAGTTGGGCGGAGTTCATTCAATCGTTCGCAACAAAGAGTCCCATTCGGAGCGGCGGTGGCGTATTTTCTTGGTGGCCCTCGACAGCAGCACGACGTGTGCGCCGCTACCACGCCAGGAGCATCCTTCAAGGCGGTCGTGGCGACGTTGGTCCCGAATGACACTCAAACGTGATCGTAACTTGGATGGAAAACACCTCGCTGGTGACGGCTCACATCTCAGGAATCTTCAGGTTCTAATTGCTACTGTGACAGCCTGCCTCGGATGCTGCTCGCCGACTGTCTTGCCTGTTTTGGTTCTCACCCAGTGTCGGCGGTGGCGGCACCAGCGGCGGGGTGCGAGGGTGGTGCGAATCTCGCGCGCAACACACGCACACCAGCAGGACGCGCGACGTCAGAGGACATTCACACAGACGTGGCGCGCTTTGCCGCTTCCGCTGCGCGTGTCCTGGGCGCTAGCAGACGTGCGCGGGCTGAAGGAGCGCGGGTGCCGGGGGTGGTGGCACGAGAGGCGCCGGTCGGCGACCATCTTCCTTATAAAAAAATAAACGGACAGAATCAACGCCGACCACGTCTTCTTTATGCTGCCGCTGCCAAGTGGCCGAACATCGCAAACTTCGCCACATCGAGACCACCGGATCTCGTTGCCCGTGTGCACTTTGGAGTGGAAAAACGTGTGGGGCGTATCCCATGGTTTGTGCTAGCGCTGCACTACTCGGATGGCCTGGGTATTGATCCGTTCAGCAAGCAAGTACACATTCTCGGACGTTCCAGTTCCCTCTGCCGCGATGACTTGACGAATATTCCTGAACGTTTCCGTTCGCCGGCAAGAACCTGGCATAAGGCAATTTCCCTATTGAAGGGCCGGAATGAACCTCTACATCCGGCATCGGGACATGTTGTGCAATCTTAGCTTAGATGGTGTAGCCGAAGACGTCAATTCAATTGCTGACTCATATTTATGACCAGCATGAATTCGATGTCCTTGACCTATATGACATGTTCATCTAATTGCCACATCCAATGTTCTCAAATTTTACGCGGGCGTTTAGGATGTAAGTGAAGCATTGTACTTGAAATATTAGGCGGCTACAATTATCTGCGTGTTTTTGGTGTTCCAGTACTCTAGGGCATAGCACGTACTAAAATATTTAGAATACTGCTTATGCACGCGAAGAAAAAATCAATTGAAGCTCCGCACATGGAAAAACGCGAAGCAGATAACAAACAAATAATTACAGAGCTTTGAAAACGCGCTTTTCTAGCTTCCTAATGATAAGGCAGCGACCTCGCATTACGCTTAGGCGAAGCTTTTTCTCCGAGGTCTGGTCGGCACTGCAGAGAAGCTTTTAATAGCTAGACAACAAAATTTTCAAAGCTTCAAAAAGCTCTGTTATGAAACACGCGAATATACAAAGCTGTCATCCTGTACGGTATTTGTTGCTTTGATCAATTTCCAATTCTTATTAAAAAAAGCAATAATGCTATGCTATTCTATTCATTTAAGCTTGCAGCTTTACAATTGGAGTGCTTCTTTTTTCTGGATCTTGTGGTTGAGTGTTGCAAAATTGGTTGTTGGATTTAGTGGGCAGCCCAAATAAGTGATTACTTGCATGCTTAGACATTATTTCACCTTGCGTTTTCCTCTACTCTGTGGTTGGTCGGGCGCAAACTAGTTTCGCATTAATAATTCCAATGAAGGATAGTACGGACTGTGTCGCCGCCTTCCATACAATTTAATAAAGCGAAACTGGTTTCTAAAGGAATGGCGATGCCGTGAAGCGTCAAAGTGGGACTCCGTTAGGAATTTGTTTTTTCAATTTTTGATTGTTGCCATCAAAAGCTTGAACATTTAATCGAGCGCGACGCGAAGGATTTTATCACGCAAAAGGAACAAAACACTTTTCTCGTTAAAGGTTGACATTCGAAACTGTGTTGGGAAGTAATTGTGCGTGCGAGGTTTTATTAGCTTCTGGTTGAAGCTGATTGCAGCGCATTTTTTTGTTCGCCGCTGCAACTTTGGCTGGCAGTCATTGTTATCAATTTTCTTTCAAAAAGGGCACACTCGGCACCAAAACACAGTCATTACTAGCTGCGTGCAGCCGTGGTACTCATGTGCCTGCCTCCCATGCTTCGACCGTTTCGACCGCTTCCAACTTTCCTTTTCTACTCCGGCGCGGCGGTAGTGCACTGGCATCGCGCAGCGTGCGCTCGTAATCGCTGCACGGCGTGGTGTAGGGAAGAAAAACATGTTCGCGGTTCCGAGCAGTGCCGATGCTCGTCGTTGCCGTTGCCCCACGTTCACAGCCGATGGAGTGAGATGGGTGCCTGGGTCTCGGCACGAAGCGAGAACACCGCATCGGGCTTGCCAGTCGCCTCACACTGCGTAGGCACCGCGCGCGCTCCGTCGCTGCGCGAAGAGTGTCCGCTCTCGAGCCTTCCTTTCCACGGCTTTCCACCCAAACAAATAAAACTCGTCGACGTTGCGTAGTTCGGCCGTGCCGCGCCAGTCAACCTAGTGGGATACGTGAGGGTGCACCCCAATCTCGCGTTGTTGCTTGCCCGCGACCAACGCCGATAAGAAAGCAGCATCCCAGCCAAGACTTTCTGCTGGCTGTGGAACAACATAGTGTTGTGTTCGGTGTGCTTCGAAAATTGATTGATTCGGGTAGTAGGCGCCTGCTAGCCTCGCTTCCTGCTTCAGAGACCCGGAGTGCGAGTGGTGTTTTCACGTGGAAGCGGCCGAAAAGCGCGAGTGGAAGATGTGCCGGCGACACACTCTTTTTGGCCAGTGCGTTTAAAAATAACCGTGATCAGTTTCTCATTATGCATGACTTCTGGACGTATTGATGGGCTTCTGGATTGTACGCGCCAGCCACGCCGGCCAAGGGCCACTCTTTTGTAAATGAAGCAAGGTTGGTGTCTAGTTTACCTGGCAAGTATGTCCGAAGTATCACTAGAGAATGTAAGCGTGTATCGTAAAAAGTGTGCACAAGTGGAAATTTTTTTTTCTTCTTGCGGTAATAAATCGAGGAAGTTTTCACGAACATTCATGAATACAAAACAGCGCTGAAATATTATACTTTATGCAATATTTACAACTGTTTTCTGGAGTTAAATAACTTGCGGTTTACAACCTGCTGTTCTTTTTGTTGCTATAGTACTTTACCACTTCCTGGAACAGCAAACTCTTTCGAACTCTCCCTCCCCCCGACACATTTTACACATCCCAACGTCACAATCGTAATGAAAATCCTTATAAATACACTCGCATAAATGATATTCCTCTTGCAGCTGCTGAAATTTGATTACAACAGGAAATACACACAGCAGTCAGCCGAACAACACAATTTTTCTTATCAAGTCTTGCTGAAACCTACTTAGTTTCACTTCGGAATGTGAATGAGACGATAACAAATTAAGTGGGTGTATGTTGTTTGGAAAACGGTGCGTTTTGGCTTTTCGCAAAGCACCCAAATGTGCGTTGTAAACTCATCCTGTAGAGCCTCTATTTCACTGCTGCGCAATTCTCCGTCGGAAAGAGAGCGTGGGTTAGTTGCGCTGCTGATGCGCCGCACCATTCTCAACACATTTTTCTTTTACGCTGTTTGCAGACAACAGGAAATACATTTTTACATGTGAAACAATCTAATACGACACTTGTTCTTTGAGTCATGTGAACAACTCGCAAATTATTCGCTTCTAACTGAGTAGAAAGAAGGTAGGAAGAAGTTGACCGAATCCAGCTATCCAGAAGAATTGTCCAGAAGTTCTGTGGCGATGAGGCCATCGAAATTGATCTTAAAATATCACCACACTTACTAGGTTTCCATTCGCACATCCGGAATAAGCAGTAAATAATTGTTTGTTGCAAGTGCATACAAAAAACCGATGGGTTTGGTTGTTTCGCACGATGTAAACGTTGTAATTATTACATAAACACATAAACGCTGTATAATGAATTGGTGGATATCATTCCGGGTTTATTTTTAAACAATAATCACAATTTATTTACAAATAACTGAGCTTAATTGAATACATTCTGTAATTCGATTTTTATGTCCTATTTAAAGACGACCGGCGCCTGATTCAATCTTTATCTGCTGGGAAATATTTTCGTACAAATATAATTAAATAAATACTCAATTTACTCAATGTTGCTTTTATTGTACTATTCGAAGCACTGCGGTTTTATAGTCATTTATAAAATTTGTCTGCCATTTGTTTTCGCAATTATTGATGAATTTTGCGTATTTCCAATGCATGCCGAGCAAGTAATTATTACCACGTTTGTAATTGCGATGGGGTTCAATTAATTCATGCATGTTTTTGTGCGGTGTCGTTAAAATAAAGACTTTAAGTGCATGTCACTCGTACAATGTGGATTTGTGCTTGGGTCGTATGTTTCATTCTTAATCGTATTATTGCAATAAATGAGGAGCAGGAAGAAATAATTTCTGTGTATTAAAGGCGTGCTTACCAAGCACATCGTAATGCATGATTATTACGTCGAAATTATTTACTTTCTTAGGTAATTTTAAGAAAAGTAATTCCAGATGCCCGAGTTGCTTTGATGTCGGGAGTGTGAATTGCGCGCTCGCTTACATTATCGATTAAATTGTGCTTAAACGCGAGCAATTTTTACCTTTGCCGACTCAATTACACCAGGCGAGTGTCGACACCTGAAGAGGCGCTATTGATTTACAGTAAACAATCGTATGGACTAATATTTGCGCTTGAATTATGAGGAATTACGGGTAAGACCAGCGAAATAAAACACGTACTTAGTGCCTGCCAGAAATAAAGCTCGGATAGTGTGTAATACTCGGTACAGCGCGCGAAATGACGCATCCAGACCCGGCTGCTGGAGGCGGCAGTTTCGGCAGTCGTTCCGGTTCCTCCTCGCGTTCGTTTTTCCAGCGCCGCGTGGGTGGCAAACCTGGCCGAGGTCATGTCCCCCGCCTCGCCGCCACTGCATCGAGCGCGCCGACCGCCTGCCGCCGCCCCCGCAGCTGCATTTGCCCGCGCCGCCCCGACTCGAACCGCACGCACCAAGCAGATTTGGATGCGTACCGCACAACCGCTTTACAGCGCACAATCGATTCCGCCACCCCCGAGTGCAGTTCGAACACGCTAAAGAAGTGTTGACCAAATTGATTCATTTTCTACGCGGCGCGTTTAATGCCTTCATTTTTTAGCCGCGTTGACAAAACAACCACTAATAGAATGGCCATTCGTTAGGTACGTTTTATTGACATTTAACATACAATGACAGTCTTGGTTATTGTGTTGGCACAGAGTCGAAATATGATCGCTATAATATTTAACATCGCTGGAATAAAAATGTGTGCATTGTAGAAAAGTGGCCTCGTAAAAAATAAGCGACCGACAGCAAAACAAGTATGCGCGAAATTTAAGCCACTCCATGAAGCGCACTGCATCAACTCAAATGTCGTACTCTTAAGGAATAATGTTGCACTCCAAACAGAAAAAAGGGAACACGTACTCTGACTCCACTTTCACATTTATTGTGCACTTTGCACAGCGCCGAATGCAGTTTCCGATTTAAAGTTTCGCACTAAAAAGGCAAAAACAAAAGATTGTGTAGCAACGACAGCAGGCGCAACGAATCCAGGATATCCTTTTCACTCGAACTCTCTTGGAATTATTCTAGTTAAATTATTGTTGGGGATACGCTCGACTGCAATGTACCTGCGTCGTCTTGCTCTTCTTCGGCTTCGGCAAGTAGCCTTTAAGCTGCTTGTGATTGATTTGTTTTTTCAGGTTTTCGTATTGCCCCAGATTGGAAATCATTTAAATGTGTTCGCGTGTTTGCTCAGTCAGGTTTTTTTCTAATTACACCGCGCGCGGCCAGGTGAGCGTTAAAGAGCACAGGAGGAACGCGACGTGGCTATTGGCTGCGCCAGTCCGTAAGGTTCTATCTTCTTGAATACGATCTCGAGGCGTTCAGTCCGTCAGCTTTAAATGGCATGCCCTGCTACTCGCAAGCATGTGCGATGCGACGCTGGCTGTCTCACGAGTTGTCTCCCGGAGTTTCTCCCACATGCAAATACGTTGTTCCTCCAAGGGGTTGCAAAGTCGCGGATTTTTTGCACTCGCGCTCAGATCAATCTGAACGGGAAGGCAGAGCCTTTGAAGCATTACGGGTTTCTGAATGATTGTCAAACGCTCTCGGTGCTTTTCGCAACTTCTGTAATATGAAGGTAGATTGCTTTAGTTTCTGATGCTGCGCTCAGCACACATTTCAAGGAATCCAACGAATCGAAGAAAACGTCCAAATCCCTTATTGGACTTTAGTTGGGATTGATCTTTGTCATGATTTATAGACGACTCGAGTATTAGATTCAATTCCCTTTGAAATCGTTGTATGCAGTTCCTCTCAAACCGACCGATGGTAAATGGTATTAGTTCACACTTTCCTAGACTTTGCACCGTAAAGCTCTTCTCTAAGCTCTTACGCCGTGCACGGAACCGGCTGGTTAAACTACTCCCCTTCCCCATTCCCTGTCTGCCGCGATGCATTGCCACGACGATTCCTCTCGCTCGAAAATATTTTCGTGACGTGCACGGCACACAGATGGCCGGCCGAGACATGGAGTCGCGATCCGGCCAGGTACAAAGCCCCAGCAACCACTCGAGGGACGGATTGTGTAAACACCGGCTATCGGAATGACTAATTTATGTGTGTGGCACTTTATCATGAGCCACACACGTTTTTGGAAATCGTGTGCAGCTTTCTGACACTTGTGGTTCATCCGGATACAATACTTCCGCTAACACCAATTCGGAAATAAAATTATCGCACAAAAATCAAGCAGCCTTCACATGGTTTTCAAATTATTTAATTTTACGTTAACCACATATGTTGTATGAAGTTTGGTGTTAGTCTTTAAAGAACCCAGGTGATTGCGATTGAATAAGGAAGTACAAGATGGTGAATATAATTGCAAAATGCACAAATTCCGAACCATTAATAATGCACTCACTTATAATACACAAAACTGTGCATGTTCTTGGATTTCTCTTGATCCCTTGTTTTACGACACAAGGCAATGAACAGTTATCGAAAGGATGCTTGTATTGTCGGCGCTTAATTAGGGAGCGCACATTTTGAATCGAGCTGTGGGTGCTAATGCTTTGAAGACTTAAACTATTCAAAGATGCAGCATGTGCCGCAAAGTTCCATTGATTGCAGTATACGAATTGTACCCTGGGTGCGTCGGCATTGTCCTCCACAATTTCACTAGAAATTTCAGGCAAAATTGTGCAAGTGGCATCTGTTATTACATCATCTGGGCTGCCTGGACAAGATTCTTCTTCAGACTTCGTGAGGCACTCGGAAGAAACAATTTCGGCCCCTATAGTATCTTCTTCCATGTTTTCATTCAGCATGCTCACTGTGATGGTGTTATCACTTCCTGAAATGGTTGGGAGACGGGTACTGGATGATCCCCGATTGCAGAAGAATTCGCTTTGTTGCAATGAGCGTAACTCCCGGCAGAAGAGCAAGTCCTTGGTGAGCTTGTAGTACTTCTCCATGCTTTGATGTAGAGA
This sequence comes from Diploeciton nevermanni, assembly GCA_027575565.1. NCBI lineage: Eukaryota > Metazoa > Arthropoda > Insecta > Coleoptera > Staphylinidae > Diploeciton > Diploeciton nevermanni. The sequence continues at coordinate 179,165 of JAODIE010005969.1, forward strand.
ATCGCCCTGCGTACTTAGACGTTCTATCATTTTTGTCGCTTTGAAATCACTCTGAGATTTCGTAAAGGATATTGACGAGGAATCGTACAGGGCATTCGCATTTTGGTATAATACACAATCTTCTCGGAGGAATTCCAGGGGTCCGCGGATGACTTCATGGGATTCAGACTGTTCCATTGCGAATGGGTTGTCCAGTGTGTTCGGTCCGAACGGATGTATCGACTTGTTCTGGAATCGACGGAAGGGATCTTCGTCTTCAAACGTATATTCGAGGATGTCTTCTAGCAATTTACTATATAACGAGGACATTGTTTTCGAAAACTACCGGGCTAGGATTAGGCGTGCTTTTTGAGATCGGGATGATTTAGAAAATCATGGTCGAAAGGCCTACAGGGTTTCGTGTGTGTGGTTAATTGGGCCTATACATGATTTGACAGTATTTGACTGTTTGCGTTATCATGCCAATATCATGGCTGTGTTGATTTGATAGAGCATTTAAACGATTTTCGTTCAACAATCGAGTTTGGTTTCGCTGATTTTGGATTTGTTTTCTAGCTGGATTGAGCTGTTAAGTGATGTTGGGCAGCCCCGCCGGGCCAGGGGGGCCCGCTCATAGGGGACTATGGCCTGTTGCACCGCCGCCCATTCAACCCACCGCTAATTTCACGCCAGATGGTAAGTTCTAATCGAATGCTAATTATTTGATTGCGGTTCTGTTAGACTACATACTCACAAGCAGTATCTTTAGTATCTTATCATGTTAGTTGAGAATTGATTGGGTGTCTTACTTGTGCATGCAGGGTTCTACTCGTTTCTTCCGGGAAGCCCGTCGTTTGGAAGCGCTTTGTACTCCCACAGCTCGGCAATCGGACGTTTGGCGACTGCAACAATTCAGCCCACACCTGGCGCGGCATTCCATTCTGCTCACAAAGGTAGGCAGCCAAAACCATTTCCAGCGTAATAACCTGTACCAACAATTACCACTAGTCTAGAAAGTCCGGTGTGAACTGTTTTAATCATCAAATGTTTCTTGTCAACACCTTTTGTTTTCAATTCTGTAGCCATCAATTTCAAGTTTATCGCAAGTTCGTATCAACATGATGACCATGAATCATGGCGTTATTTGATTTGTAAATAGTGTGGTGCGGTTTTGGCTACATCTTCAGTTTCGTCGCAACCAGTTTCAGAGTCGCTGTTTGCGTCGAGTGGTTATACCTTTGGCGCGCCAACTCCTCCACCCGGCTCGCCCTACTCGCCGGTGCCTGTCACGCACCTCGACGTCCTCACCAAGGGCTTCAATTCCAACATAATCATCCAACAGCCCGAGTATCTTCAGACGCCGAAGAAGCTGAGCGATGACACAACAACATGCTGTAAAAAGACATGTTGTTCGTGCACGCCCTCCAAGCCCAAACACTTGATCGGACCATCGGGATGCAGTCGGACGAACCCAGTCAATTGGAACCTCGTCTCCATTAAGAAGGAACCTGGCGCGACGCCCTGCCAGGTGGCCGAGGTGTCCACCAGCGGCTCGCCCAACCTCAACCCGACTATCAAGGTGGAAGTGGCGTCTCCGACGCAGAAAACCTGCGTCTCCAACGTGTGCCACGAGCAGGTCCAGCATTCGGGCATCGCCACGCTGCCAACGGTCGTGACCAGTAATGGTACTCGTACTGCCAGTGCAGCGCTAACGACCAAGCGGCTAATTTTTGGGTTTGATGTCGACAGGTAACATCCCCGTGGGCATCGCGGTGGCGCGTCAGCGCAAGCATCAGGAAGTCCTCGCGTCGGCCTCGTTATCTCCGATGACCGCGCATTCCGGCCACTCGGGCCTGCTGACAACCATAAGCGCGGCTCAAATCAAAAATGTAACGCGCATCTCCGAACTGGGTGAGTCTGTTTGCAGAAGCGGCTTGGCGCGAGCATAGGCTGCGCGGTTGGTATTTATTGCCTGAACGCGAGCGCATTTCTCGTATGTGTAGATGCCGACATGGGTGCGACCAGCGGAACGACGGGCGTTGTGGGAGGTGGTACGTTGCTGCAGTGCCCCCCGGAGGAGCGAGGCGGCGGATTTGCCGGTTGGCCCGTAGGTGGCGCACACAACTCCGCCTTGGCGACTCCTACGCTCTGGCAGTACCCTGGTGAGCGTGCGTTTTAATGTTCTCTAATTTCGTGAGTCGCGTTTCACTCCTTAGTCGTTTTTATTACGTTTCGATAGCACTTTTTATTCACGCCAGTACTGCTCACTTGTACAGGATGTACCATTTCCACAAAAGTACATTTTCTGTTTTTTACACAGGAGTGAATTTACTACCAACACCTTAAATTTCAATAACCAATTATTTCAATAGCAAAGAGGGGAAAGACTTGAAGCGTTAATTGGACGGTTGCGGACATAAAGTCGTTAATTATAATCCAAGACTCTTGCTCAATAATGTCATCATCGAGCAATATTTTTAGACCTTTCTATAAATAAAAAGTCACACGACGAAAACCGCGGAGGCTACAAAACCTGCGTTTAATATTGTTCCTTATTTTAAAAAGTTGTTGCTACTATGAAATTCATTTGGTATGCAAGTGACGTTCTCAAGACGGCAAACGCATTAGTTCGTGTGCTTCGTCTGAAATGTGCTTTGATGCTCACGCACTGCGGGCGCTTTTGAATTGATGAAGCCTTCGCAGATGTTATCTACGGATATGTTCAATGCCATCCGTCTCGATCTCTTATTTTTTTTTTTATCATGCACACTGCTGATGTGATCTTTATCGCAAATTAGCATTAGCGTGCGTCTTGGGCATAATGTAAATTGGACTTTTAGCACACTTGCCAATGGAACCATTGATGCCCATGCCAATGCCGATGCCTCCCGTCGGATTCCAACTCGTGCGCGATCACAACACCGGCGGTTTGCTTCTCTTGCCTACCACAGGCGTCGGTAAGTTATTGGGATCACCAGCTTGCTGACTAGTTAGCCCATGCGCACCCAAAGCAGACGCGTGAACTCTTGTTTACTTCGACAGATCAAGTCCAACAAGTCGTGTGGCCCAGTTACCATCAGCCCTCGTCGCATGTTTTGCTACCGCCCACTATACCACCCCCGCCCTTGCAATTGCTCAGTTCTTCCTCAGACTACCTGCAGTCCAGCACCACATTGCACCAGCAGACGCACAGTGCGCGATTGTTGGCAGTGACGACGGACAAGCGTAAGCTGCCGCTGCCTATACCAACAACGACCTTTATCAAAATCGAGTCCGAGTTGAGCCAAAATAAGGTGCAGCAGACAGTTAGCTCCTTCGAGAATACCACCGGCACAGTATATACGGACGCCAGCATGGGCCCCTTGGTGACCACACATGTTATCTACCAGCATCCGCCAAATCTGATTCTTTCCCAAAATCCCGCGCCTCCTCCTGAGATACATCCAACCGCCACATGCAGATCGCAGGCCACATCTCCAGTCACCTGCCTCACCCCGCCGCCGGATAGTACTCCCGACGAGGAGGCCAGCGTGCAGGACGCCAGCAATCAAACTGAGGGGCCTGAATGTGATGTACAGGAGGACATTGCAGTGCCCTTCAAGGAAGAGATGCAGAACCATCTCGTAGATAAACTTTCCAATAGTGTACCTGATATAAGTATACAAGAGCAGTTAGAACCTAATGTACCTAAAGTAGTAACATCAGATCCTCCAGGAATCGTTCCAGCTTTGGAACCACAATTGAACAAGCAGGAGAAATTTGAGGAAGTGGAAAGGAGTGAACTTTTGAAAATGCCAACAGTTTCATTGAAGAAAGAGCAACATGAACTATTGACAGATGAATCTCTCACACCAATAACCAATGTAGCTTGCACCAAATCACCGACGGATATAAAAGAAGAGGCCCCAAAGGAATTGGTTGAGAAATTCCCCAGTCCGGATTTATCGGGATTAGAATTACTTTCCAATAGTATTGAGACATTTGAGAATTCCCGGAAAATTCAATCTAAGCCAGAGCCACCAGCGACCAAACTTTCGTACACCAAGGCGAACGATGAGGTCCTAGAGCGCATCGCCCAGATGACCTTGGCCGACAAACCCTCGCTGAAAGACGAGTTGGGCGGACTGGATCTGCTATGTGCGCTGGCTGAGCAGCGCATCATGGAGGAAGGGAATTCAAGTGATCAGCTTGCAAGTCCTGTGAAGCACGAGCCCCAGCGGAAAATCGAGAAACGCAAACTGGATAGTAGCGACATGGAACTCGAGTGCGACATAAAACTGAAACAGATGAATATTAGTGATATACAGAGTGATGACAAGAAACGTGATAATAGTATTAAGTCATGTATGTGTAGAGAAGATTCTTATCGCACTTATAAAACCAAAGAGTCTGAGGAGGAGGCCAAGAAATTTCTGGCTAGTAAGTCGCAGGTGATTTGCTGTAATAGCGATTGGCCCTGCATGAATGCCATGGAGTTGGACATGCGAATGCGCTTGGCTGACCTCCAGCGCAAGTATCGGGAGAAGCAGCGCGAGCTTAGTAAACTAAAGCCGAAGAGGCATGAACACAGGGAGCGTTACAAAAACAAAAAGAAATCGAGGAAGAAGTTGATTGCTTCAGATAGAAGCACTCCACCACCCCAGCTAGAAAAAGTTGAAGTTCCAGTGAATCATAGCAATAATACTGGGTGTGCCGAGTTATTGAAACCACCAACACTCTGCGCGTATGGCAATCAAGATAATACCACCAAATGTGCAATTCGGAAAATCTATGCCGATGAAGTCGAAACCGAATGTGCGTACAAATCTTCAAAGAAACGGAAAGTTGGCAGGCCGAAGAAGCTTCTGTCTAGATCTGGTTTACAGGCGGGTACTGAAACCATCGTAGCTAAAAAATTGAAGAAGGGCAATCTAGTTGGTTACCTTCTTGCGGCGAAACAAAAACTGATACAGAACAATTCCGTTTACTCTGATCCTCCGCGGTTTGTTGACGATGGCGATAGAGATTATAAACCCCGGAAGAAGTGCCAGAAGAGTATTGATGCTCAAGTTGAATCAAAAAAAGTTGAGGTAGAAGAGAAAGACAGCAAGGTTGAGATTGAGCAGTCGAACTTATCCGAAAAGGATATCGTCGATGAGAAGAAAGTGGATGGGGTAGAATCTCAACCAGCTAAGGTAGTTATGCAGGAATCTGATGACAAATATATTAGTACAAACTCTCATACTGAGAAAGAACCTGAAGAGGCTGATGAGCCAATGGATCAATCTACTGAAATTGACTGCAAGTGTCTACTAACAACAGATCATTTGGAAATGCCCAAATTGCGGGTGCTTACTGCAATGGGAGGTCTTTTCTATGCTGGCAAGCTGAATGCAGTACAACCCCCAGACGTTTATTCTATCACTTTGGATGGCGAGCGAGGAAACCGGCCACATATTATGTCCAGAGAAGAAATTTTTCGCGATGCGGTAGGTATTTACTGGCTTTTCATTTTAAAATGCTTTAATGTTGTTTCTATGAATAGATTGTGGAGGTCTCACCGAGTAATGCTGAGGAACTCCTTCCTGGCACTCGTCTCTGTGCTTACTGGAGCCAACAGTACAGGTGTTTGTATCCCGGTAGCGTCGCTGAACCTGAAGCATCCGAAGTCGACACAAAATTTGTTTCTGTTGAGTTTGACGATGGCGATAGTGGACGGATTGCAATTGAAGATATTCGGCTTCTCCCGGTTGATTATCCCATTATAGAGTACGATCCCAATCCGCTGTTAAGCTTGTCGAAAAAGCGGCGTCGCACATCAACGGTGGAGGAACGCCGCGCGCCGGTTGTGCGGCGATTTGAGCCGCCACCACCGCCGCCGCCACCACCACCAGTTATAAAAGAAGTCGAACCACAATCAGAACCAAAACCAACGAGAAACAATCAAGACAGTAGTAAAGACCTGCAATCGTACAAAGAGCAGCGACGTTTGAAGAAGAAAAAACGCAACAAGTTCAAACAGAAAATGCATGACGAACGGAAGAAGCGCAAGAAGCATAAATATCCAGAGGAGAAGAGCAAGCACCGTAAGCACCATAAGAAACATCACAAACATAAGAAGCATCATCATAAAAAGAGCATGCACGATTTATCGGGCAAGAAAAACAGCGAGGAACAAATGGAGGTTGTAAATGATGCAGAGACTGTTGCTGAAGCGGATGTGGAGAACGTTGATATGGATATGCAGGAATTGGGTGATGATGCGGTCCCGAATGTCGAAGATGAAGTCACAATGGATGATATACTCGATGCAAAATCGCATAAGGCTAAAAAATTCAGAGATCGCCAGGAGTCGTGCGAGTCGAGGAGTAAGATGAGCGCATTCCTGCCCGCGCGGCAAATGTGGGGATGGTCGGGGAAGGGATACAAACGCCCCAGGACGAAAGGCAGATCGAGGAAGCAATTTTACCGGGCTATTCAACGCGGCAAGGAGACTATTCAAGTAAGTACAATGGTGTCTCGAAAAGTTGTAAGGGATAATCGTGTTATTCAAAGTTTAGAACTTTCCGGGAGATTTTTCATCACATTGTTGTGGTTTCTTGTGTAGGTTGGCGATTCGGCTGTGTTTCTCTCCACCGGTCGGCCGGATCGACCCTATATAGGCAAGATCGAAGCGATGTGGGAATCATGCGGGACCATGGTCGTGAAAGTCAAGTGGTTTTACCATCCGGAGGAGACTGTTGGATGCCCTCCCGGTCTCAAATATCCGGTATGATTTTTTCCAAAGCAGTTTCGTGTAAAATGCTAATGATTACTTACTTTACCAGGGTGCACTTTTTGAATCCCCTCACGTGGATGAAAATGACGTCCAGACAATTTCACACAAGTGCGAGGTGCTGCCACTTAAGGACTATACTAGCAAGCTTGGGGACAATCCGAAAAGTTATGCGACGATTTACGACAACAATGATATCTACTACTTGGCTGGATATTACGACCCAACTTCCACAACACTTAAGATGGAAGCTGACATTCCCTTCGACAAGGCTATTGCGAATTGAGATAGAGGTAAAGCGGATCCAGATTTAAACGGAATGGCTTTTTGATATTGGGCCAATAAATTGTGGCAGTGAAGTGATTGATATGGTGCTAAACAGATGCTGGATGTAGATGTGCTCGATTTGCAAATCAAACTACCAAAATCATAAACATCAGAAGAGAATTTTAGTCATACTTTCGTAAGACATTTTGCAAAAGTCTAGAGAAAGAGAGAGTTAAGTTAGATTTAAGGGAGAGAATTGAATTTATTTATGAAATAATGAAACGTTGTTTCAAATGTATTTCAATGTACTTATTAGTGATTCTGAAGTGGATGACAGTGACGATGAGTTTTTCTTAACAATATTCATAAAGTATACCCCAAAATATTTAGACTTATATACTTGTGGTAGATGAGTATAACATTTTTTGAATTATTCTTACTCAAATTAGAACTACATGTGCGCAATCATCAATTTAATGCGAGTTTAGTTCCGCAGATGGAGAGTAATAATGCTATTTTTTAAACTTTACCCAGGAAGGAAATGTCTCAATAATAACATACTTAAATTATTACTTTAGAGTGCACCTAAGAAGCTAACGATAACAATAAACTAGTGAAAACGATGCAGTAGCATAAACTTTGTTAACGACAAGCGTGGTGAAAGGCAAGAAGGGTATCCATATTTAGTTTCACAAAAATAAGCATCTGAGTGCTATAAGAATCTAAAGTAAAAGAAAGCAAAGTTGAGAGATTTTGTACTAGAAGGATTGACCGACGCGATATGGAATTATCATATGATTATTCTTGTAACTATTGGACTGGAACAAAGGGTGCCTACAAAATATATATTTTAACTATTAGAGACAGAAGTGGACGACACAAACAATACGATGCCATGACATGTACCGCTTCTGCCGAGGTGTAGGGCTGATCAGAGTGCAATTTACCAGATTGGACGTGGTATAACGCATGCACTGCAATTAACATACACTTAGTACGTAACGAATTGTTCGGAGGTTGCCATGACCGTTATATCACTTGTCTTCGGGTGTCTTTTCGTTGGTGCATCATGCAAGGCGATCCAAATCAAACTCATACGCTTAGTTTAAATGAAGATTCAAATTTTGTACAGCCAGACATATTTATTTTTTAAGTGGTTTGTATGTGCTTCGGATATATCATTGTTGTTTCAAGCCAGACCCTTACAATTGAGAAAGAGAGAATATAGCAGTGTGCAGCGCAACTCTTCTTGCGTGCCAGTATTCTAATGGAGATTTCAATTACTTCGATAATCGCAGTTTTTGCTTGGCGCAACTATAAATATGCACTCACTCCGCAATATTGTAACATCCCCTTCGTTAAGCCGGGGTAGAATTTTATTGATATGTAAACAAATAAAAAGCAATTATTCACCTACGCTTGTTATGTCAAATATTTCCAAGATGTCAGTAATCCGTTGACCTCAATACGCTTACAATTTTCATGTTAGTTAAGGTTTTATGTTAGGAGTAGTACCATATTTTCGAATACATTCGGGGAATCTCTGACGACAAAACTTTGGTGCAAAAGATAAAGGAGATAGACGACGATAGAGGAGATAGGTAGAGGAGAAAGCGATATTTTGTGAACGTTTAATAGTATATGGAGAGTATTTAAAACGCGTAAGCCAATAAAGAATCCACGTAGGTAGTGGGCATATTTATTACCATGGTTTATTCGATTTTATCAATCAATGTGTATAGTTCTAATCATATTGAAAAACATGACAGGAACGAAATTCAAGACAATATGGTGCTAAGCTATGCTTAAATTTTATATACTTAGTGATCATTCTATGTACATACGTTGTAATTATGTTTAGATTTAAGGCAATCTTAATTTGTGTGCTTATATCTTTTTATCGTCGTTGTGGGTGATTTGCGCAGTGGCGGAACATGCAATTCAGGCAACTGAAATAAATCTCATCGTAGAAAGAACGTGGTATCATGTCACTCTGAACTAAATCCGAACTTGTTTTTTTTTTTTTTTACATTAAATATACATTTATTGTGAAGTCCTCAAGTTATGTGAAATTGTTATAAATAAACAGAAATCTCTCTGTAAATATGCTGCTGCAATGAAATTTCTTTCCAATTTATAGGGCTTAAAGAAAAATGCAATGCAAATCAAAGGGCCAGCTGAAAGTGGTAAAAATTACAATTATTACTTGGCAATCGCAAAACGGGCGTAGTACTGCTGCTTTCAAAGCTCTGGAAAATTCAGCTGATGTTCTTTATCATTTAAACATTATACAAATGACATTATATAACCCTCGTAGCATGATGTTATCAACTGATAACACGGCGATACTCTAAAAAGCGCCTTCCAGGGAGGTTACAGTCTTTTTTATAGTATTATTTTATGACTTGTTTATTCACCTATTTAGAATACTATTATATGTAAATTATTTTAAACTGGGTAACATGAAAATTAAGAATTGACAGTCACAGCCTTTTTATTTAATAAATTATCCACGTAATTCGTAAGGGCGAGATCTTAATATCCTTAATAATTGCCAGCAGCCTTGTCTACAAACGAATGCATGATGCACAATCGTAATATATATATATATATATATATATATATATATATATATATATATATATATATATATATATATATATATGTATGGTCATAACCATTATTCTTTATTAATAAAAAAAATAGTCAAATGAATAGTTGCATGAAAAATTTATGTCGCTTATCTCCCTCCAGCGCTGAACTAACGGCGGAAAATGCATTGCTCAATTCAAAATCTTATATCCAAGATATTGAAATTGATCAAGAATTGATAATAAAATGATTATTATTATATTTGATCTCACGGGTGACATTAAAGTTACATTTTTTTCCAAAGGTGGCGTCACACTGTAATAAAATCGGTGCCATTAGGGCATATGCGAAACTGATAAAAATATTGTTTTTATTGACTATCTTGTCAAGTCTGACAATACACGAAATTTCTTGATATTATCCAATGTAAGGAAATTCTCTTAATCTAAAATTAACTCCTTTGCGACAAATACTATTTATTCTCCATTAGATGGTTGAAGAAACACCCGAGAACAGAGTTGCCAAACCTGCAGAGCTGGAAAAGTCTCCACCACCTAAAAATGATGTTGATAAAAGGTTCATGGGCGCAGGCACCCAGCTACAGTTAGATGTCTACGAGCCATCCGGTGCACCTGCTGGTTGGGGCCCCGATAGCGTGTCATGGCCAGTATCGTACTTCACGAGCCGATGCCAAAGATGCTTTACATATCACAATTAACCTGTTGTCCATCAAAACAAACGTTTTGAGATGAGTTAAACTACGAAATTATATTTATTTGCATGTACAACAAATCCCTCCGCTCACTCCATGCAACGTAAATAAGGTAAACTTCGGCTGTAGTTCGCAGCGCTTGCATGAAACACACAATTCATGTATTTGAGCAACAAAAATCAATTGATTCAATATGTTTGGTGATAATGTTCATAATTAATATATGCTACGATTTGCCGGCTCGCAATGTACAAAGATCGAAATATTGAAATCGCCAAGTGACAATATAACATCTAAACCACATACACGCTACATTCAGTGATAGATATCTTCTTTGTCGGCGACGTATCTGACGATATCCGCCGGCTTCAGGAGCTTTTCTGCATCGGCGTCGGGAATTTCAAAACCGAACTCATCCTCCATGGCCATGATTACCTCGACGTGGTCCAGGGAATCCAGGCCCAAGTCGTTGATAAAGTGCGAGTCAAGCGACAACTACAATATACACAAATTAGTTCCGATGCTATTAAGTTGACGAGCCATGGTGTTTTGCGAGAATGTCGGTACTGTCACCGCTATCGGCTGTTACGTTGTTTACCTTGCCGGGGTCGACTTTGTCGTAAAGCTTCAATACCAGCAGCACCCGGTCGGTAATCAGTTTTAGACTGAGTGGCGGCTTGGCACTGTAACATCGCTCTAGGGGTGACAGCAGGACGCTCTGGAAAAACAATCGCATTTTAATTGGGTTACCTTATCAGCTGTGACTTTATCATATGAGGCGCACACTTTCAGCACGCGTTCTTTGATTTCGCCCTCGGTCAATTTTTCTTTGACTACTTCGGGCGAGTACATACGTAATTGCATCTGCATTCAAACAAATAACAAATCAGTTACTCATCAACTTCACAATAACTTGGTAAACATTCAGCTTTAAGAAAAGCAACAATGCAAATAAAACTGACAATAAAACATGCATGAACTATCCTCTCTAAACATGCCTGCATTAAGTCAATTTTGAATCGCAAACTATTACTGGTAATTAAAATGTATCACTTATTAATAAACTGTATGCGAATAACACACACCCAACACAATTGGAGGTTATGATAAATTATGTAACTTATAATCATAACTCTGATGATTAACTCAGCTCCTCTTAACATCCCAAATAAAAATGGACATTGAATTTAGAGGAAAAAAATATTTTCAGCAATAAAAATGTATAATTACCTTGCTAGATGTGAGAATTTGGCTCTCGAAATGGCTCAGTCGGGTAAATTTTGCAACGGCAAGGATCGCAGGCCGGGTGGCGTACGTCCGCAAGAAGTTAGCCTGCCGGCTCGCAAGGCGCAGATTCTTAATTAGACCGGACATCCTGGAGTAATTCGTTAAATTATCTAATTATTATAGTTTTCAGCTGAAAGTTCCCGTGAAACAAGGCGAGCGGTCGACAGGAGCAGAGGGCGCGATGAAAATCAAATGGCTGATAATTCTGACGCATATAACCGAGAAAGTACGACTGTTCGAAATGATTAAGCACTCAACCAAACAATAAAATAAATCAAACAGATATCTAAACGTAGTATATTTATATTAATATTTTATAATAATATTTAAAGCATATACTATAGTTCTTTGATTAAATTTAATAAAATTATTTTCAGAAAACATAAATAGGCAACTTAATATACATATTTCTTTATTTACAACCTGCGATCAAAAACATTTACTAATTGAGGTTTGCGACTCTCTGGATAAGTTAATTTGTTAATGCATAACAATAGATGTGTTTCATATTACGTTTATCGTACTTTCAATAGTATAAACAAATATGAAGTTTTGAAACTGCTTGCGGACATTGTAATTAAGCTACACGTAATTTATTGGTGAAATCATATAAAAGAAGAGTTCCCATTTTATTCCGGCACAATTGTTCAAACAATTAAAAAGTGCGTAAAAACGATTTTATTTATGTACTTCTTTAAAAGAATACATATATTAACCAAAATTAACGTTGTACCAGGTGTTCAGATGCTCATTATTTGTATTTGTTTTGCACAATTTGGCAGATTTCTAGGAACAGTAAAAATTAATACGCCATTGTGAACTGGAGCTATGAGGTCGTCAAGTGTTTTATGAGCGTTCCACGGATTGTTAAATCCGAGTTAAGTGTCAATTTCGAAGTGAAGAAAGTGATATTAACTCATTCCGATAAAAAAAAATGGATATTACATCAAAGGGTACTAGATATAAGGAGGAAATTATCGCCGCATTCTCGAGTTGTGTGGTTGCCTATAGAAAAATTCTGAAACTCGTTTTTCGCTTTTGTCCTCTCGGTTCTCTCCGTTCATGATCGCTATTTATCCGATTTATCTCATTTATCTCACAGAGGTTATAACACAAAAACAACCAGCTGCCATCTCCGCAAGAGGAAAGTACATTCGACTATAAGGATGCAATTTGTGTAATTGTGCAGTCTCCTTCTCGAGGGCCGCAGCAGAAAATGAATCTGCGAGAAAATTTGTATGGTAATGGTTTGCTGTATATGGGCTTTAATCAGGATCATGGTGAGTTAACTTGTTATTATCTAAAATTGTACTCAATTGCACTTGAATGCAATTAATACATGTAGGTATTTTCCGGCAGGTTGTTTTTCCTGTGCGACGACTACAGGTTTTCGCATTTACAATTGTGATCCACTAAAAGAAAAGGAACGCCGTGAATTTGACAATGGAGGTTTGGGATATGTAGAGATGCTGTTTCGATGTAACTATCTGGCTTTAATTGGTGGAGGGCCCAATCCCTTATACCCAACTGATAAAGTAATGGTATGGGATGATCTACAAAAGAAGACAAGCTTTGGTTTGGATTTTAATGGTCCAGTATTTGCTGTTAAATTACGTAGGGACAGAATTGTTGTTGTACTAGGTAACATAATTAATATCAATCCTTGGAATTGTGCTGACATCTCATTTAATGTGTCATGTCTTTAGACAGGGTCATCAAAGTATACACTTTTACTCAAACTCCACAACAGCTGCATGTATTTGAAACCAGTCCAAACCCAAGAGGATTATGTGTTCTCTGTCCCAATAGCAATAATTCATTGCTGGCATTCCCAGGACGGCAAACTGGGCATGTACAAGTTATAGATCTTGCAAATACAGAAAAGTCTGCTCTGGATATATTTGCACATGAGACAGAGTTAATTTGCATTGCATTGAATCTTCAAGGAACACGGTTGGCGACTGCTAGTGAGAAAGGAACCTTAATTCGAGTGTTTGACACTGCACAGGGGAATAAAATTGCTGAGTTACGACGAGGTGCACATCAGGTAGCTCATTCTTCAATATGATCACGATTTTTAATTGAATAACATTCATTGATCTTCTTTCAGGCAACAATTTATTGCATAAATTTCAATAGCACCTCGACATGTCTATGCGTGTCTTCAGACCATGGCACTGTTCATATTTTTGCGTTAGATGATCCTAAATTGAACAAACAATCGTCTTTGGCGAATACGGCATTCTTGCCGAAGTATTTCTCATCTAATTGGTCATTCTGTAAATTTACTGTACCGAATGGACCACCATGCGTTTGTGCGTTTGGGAGTGATAATTCAGTCATTGGTAAGGTTTTACTTATTACTTTGATTAATTTGTGAAATTAGTTAAGAGGTGATTTGATTTGAAATTAATGTTGTTCCCATGGGAGAGTTTTACTACTCTAATATTAACAAAAAATATTAAATATTTTAACGCATGTCAAACAAGAAATTTAAACTGCGACAACTTAATTGGTCAAAGACTCAATTTGTTCTTAAAATTATTGTTTAAACTTGCCCCTGATGCTTCGTTCTGATTTCTCAAAAAAAAAAAGGGATAATTCCACACGAAGCTACTTTATTTCTTTTTTCGTTGTAGTTTGTGTTAGAGTTTAATATTAGTCTCATTCTAATCACACATGAAACAATTCTTATAAAACTCTAAAAAGAAAATCACTTAATTATTACTTGTTGGCATTTTTAGTTATTTGCGCAGACGGCTGCTACTACAAATTCATGTTCAATGTGAAAGGTGAAGCAACCCGAGAAGTAAGCGCGCAATTTTTGGAATTGACTGACGACACTTATTGACGTGAAGACGTTTATCCTATGTTTTTGGTGTTGCTAGAGCACTCGCCATCGCTGCAAGATTTGAAGAAACAATGAGTGGCTGCGATTGCTATGTTTCAACGGACTGTTACTGTAGGTGTTACTTGTAAACTCAGTGAACGACGAGTTTTGCAATACTTTATTCCTTCTCTCACCTAATCGAGCTACAGAGCTGCAATCAGCGCCTGCGGAAGATACATTTTAATCGGCACAATTAATTTTGTACATTGTTATCGTTATTACTGCTTGCTGATTAGTTGTTTACTTCTGACTATTTGCCTGTGGTTTATCATTGTTTTCTGTTCTTATACACGGTTGCATCGATGTCGTATGTCTAAAGCAACTGTCTGGGGATAAGCTAATAACGACACTATACGTATATTTACCCGATATATAAATCTATTTTTATGAATTAAGAAATACATATTTTAAGAAATGATATTTACAAGAGGCTATTTGAGGGAGAAGCTTTGATCCAGACATTATTCCTATGCACTCAATTCTTTATTTTAATCCAAATAATCTCTTAATATCAGAATTTGTGATATAAAATAATGTATTTATATAAAAATCCTTATTTTATCGACATTAGATAATATTGAAAATGTCGTTGAATTTGGTCACGAAGTGTTTAACATTCATTATGTTCTTATAACTTAACTTTAAGACTGATACCGAAGAAGGCAATTGATTTTACTAATACAATCAAGAGCTATCTCGTATTCGGTTATTTGCGATGCTTTAGAAAATGGAAAAATATTGCCACATCAGAGTATCGCAATTGGTAGAGGTCCAGCTTCCAAAGATTCAGTACATCAAGATAATCTCTAAGGAAGAACCGACCTTATCCGATCGTTCAGCCTTAATAGGTTTACAGGACGGGTTCGTAGTTGGTTGGTTAGATGGATACAGGTATATCCGACTAGCTCGGTCTACGTGTTTATTTCAGTTCCTGCTTGGATATTTATAAAATAATTTCTAGAAACAATAGTATTCAATTTTTATACGAGTGGTACGTTTTACCCTCGAAGACGATGTTTTATTCCAATTAGTTCCTATTATTGAAGTTTTTCCAAGTGCAAAACTTCACTAAACAACACTTACTTTAAGTCATTTGGTAAAACGTTTTCGGCATGTTGCCTTTTATATTTATTAGTAGTGAATCATTCATGCACGAGAAATGGTAAGGACATTGGTCAAATAGTATGAATAACTTTAAAGTATTAATAAATACATAAGTATGGATATTGATTAAATGAAATATTTGTGAATACACTATTATGTTACATAAATACATAGGTTAATAATAAAGTCTGGTTAAGTTTACATCTTTGTGAGACTTATCTTTGAAGATAAACTTCCAATCTTCTCAACATTCTCACCTTCTGCTTTAAAAGCCATCTTATAAAAAATATAGATAGCGTCTTAATCCCTCACCATATATGTTGTGTCTTCAAAAATCGAAGCCACTCTCTTACCAATTACAAAATTATGTAAAATAACTAAATATTACAATAATATAGGCTCAATGAGTGTGTTTGGAATTAGATCAATAGATTTTCAGGTAAATCAAGATAAAATACCCATTCATGACACCAACTTCTTCTGCATAATTCTATGTGCTAAAACAATTATTGTGAGTTTAAATTTTTTTGTTAACAACACACACTTGAAATTTATATAAAAGACAAATTACTCTTTGTCTCCCTGGCTTGGCTCTCGCTTAAAGTATGTGCGCGGTGAATTCAGCATCGATCCACTTGAATTTGAATCAGGTTTTGAGAATGTTATCGAAAGGAGAGAATAAATTTTATGGGCTCTTCTGAGCAATAACGTAGGAAGTGGTCTTCTTGGGTAGAGGAGCGAATGGGATAAAGGCTTACTTTCGAAAGAGCTGTCTTTCTGGGAAATCTTGTCTTCAACATAATCAGAAGGTGCCCTGCTTACAATTGGCTCAATTTTTGTTCCTTTTCGTATCCACAAATGTGGTATACGTTCTTTGGGAGCTTCTGGTGCCTCTCGGGGAGATACATCATAGGTTTCTTGATGTTGGATTGTTTTGCTTTCCGACATTGTCTCCGGTGCAATTGCAATAGGGGTAAATTCTTCTTGACTATTGGCCGTGTATACGCGAGACCTGAAATATTTTTTTAGTGTTTTTTTTAACAATTGTCACTGCAGTTGTCAGTAAGCTGAACATAGAATCTACTGAAATATAATATAAAAATGAATTTTGTAAGGTTTACCATTTTGGGATAGCTCCAGAGTGGGAAGCAGAAGAATTGTTCAATCCACTAGGAGTGGATTTGTCGTTATCCATGTCGTTTGTTATGTATTGTAGAACACACTTGAAAACGCACCGCTTGAATCCCTATCCGTACCAGATTCGGACACTAACTGATGGATGTGTCGTCAACAAGTCATTTTTTGTTATGATTTATTTACGAAAGATGTTTTATTTGTTTTCGTTACCACCAACTAATTGGTACACTTAAAAAAGCAGTTTTTTTTTATCGGAATTTATGAATATAATTGTGTATTGTGTTCTCTTTCAATTGTACTAACATTTCTGTTAATATGGTTAATATTTTGCTTTACTTTCTTTAGATTGATGTATCAAACTTATAATTTTTTCTCTTTCCCAGTTCTCTTTTATTTTCCAAATTAAAGTAGGCGTTTGACAAGTTTAGGACAGAGTTTGAAATTGGTTGGTACCAGGATTTTAGTTTAAGATTTAGGAGTTTGCTTTGAGTGGGGGTAGTGATTTTGATGAATTTGACTGGGTTCGGTATTGGGGAGTTATGCAGATTCGAGTCAAAGTGGTATTTTTGGTTGGGGAGCACTAGCCAAAAAAAAATAATTTTCCTGTTGTCACCATACTTTCTGTTAATGGTATGGTATGGTATTTTTGTCATCGAAAGAATGACAGAAATGTATGTTCTAATTATTTTCCAAGTTTAATCGGAAATACTTTGAATTGTAAATTAATCACATACAAGGACATTAAACTTTATTTCCATCATAGTATCAATGAGTGTAGCACAAAAACGTAAAAGAAACTCCCGACAAGAACTTAGTTTTCATCGTCGAAATCTGTTTGGATAGCGACATTCACTTTGGGAACCAAACGCTTGTAGCATTGGCGTATTGGAGGACGACACTTAAGGTCAGCAATTTTGATTTTCTTGGGAGGATGTTCCTCCACGTCACTGATCGAATCGGACATAGATCTGCTGCGCTTCAGTGATCCCCTTGATTTGCCTTTAACGTGCACAGCAGACCTATTGAAGGACTTCATGACATTGCTAAACATCGACGTCATTGAAGCCCAAACACCAGCTTTCTTGGACGGGGCATCATAACTAGTGCCGGCGTCCTGCACATGACAGATAAAATCTGCAAAAATTACACAATTAAGGTAAATTACTGTGTCGGACATCGCACATACCTTACCGGCGTCATCGCTATCAAGAGACATGTTATGAACCTTATCCTGATCTGCATTTACGCTCTCATTAACCGCAGACATCCAAAGCGTTTCATTCATTGAATGACTGTAACGCTTTATTTTTTTACAAGTTTCGACTATGGGTTCGATTGGAACATTATCAAGTGTATTATTTGATCCTTTATTGAAATTGATTTCTTTTAATTCATCAACTACTTTGACTCGTTCTTCAGCGGAAGAATGGATTGTTTCGAGGACTTTCTTAGTAGCACTAGATTCTCTGTCACTCATGTTATCCTTTGCGGAAATGAATGTATCACCTGAAAACATCCGAATATTATCTGATTTTTATCAAATAGCAATGAATACTTTTTTCGTAGTTGTAAAAAATTGCAGAAGAGTCTACAACCAGCAAAAAGCAAAGTTAGATGTATGTTTACAAAGTCATGCTTATCTTACCATTCAAACGCATTGAATTTTTCAAAGAAGACTTCAGGAAGTTTTCTGGATTCTTCCGCTTGCGCTGAATATTTTCCAAAGCTGGCGTAGCATAGAAAGTGACTCTTTTCGCAGATTTATTGTCAATTTTTGGTTTATTCTCATTGTTTTCAACTGGTGTAATATGGATTGGCACTTGAATATTTACTGCTTCTTCCGTCGGTGTGCTGGTAATAATATCTTGGTCCGGCTGCTTCAAACCTATCATCTCTGGGGATAGGAGATCCTGTGGATCGATTTTCTCCTTATTCGAGACAGGTGTTGGTTGCGGCGGTGGCACTTGTGGCGGTGGCACTTGTGGCGGTTTGCCAGCACATGCAAAATTATGGCTGTCAACCATGAGTAAAGAATTCATGACAATACCGCATTTCACACAATGCAAAGGTAAGTGTTTTTCTTGGATGTGTAATTGTAGAGCCTCTGAGGACTTAACGCCTGAGATCGGAATCTTTCCATAAAGGCAAATTGAACAGTCTAAATTGTAGCCGTGTTCTCGTTGCTCATGCTTTAGTCGACAGTTCTTGCAACAAAAGGACAGTTTACATTGACGACAACGCAGCTGAAATGCGTAAATGATATTAATTTAGTTTATTCTTCTTTGATATTCAGTACCTCGGCGTATTTTGCTTTTAAAAACCCTCCCATTGTTATGTGGATGTCGGGCTGTGAACGTGTTTTGACCGTGGTCAGTTGTGACAATTCAATATATGTGCTTGGTGATACTGGAGACAAGGTGACTATAAAGAGATTGGTAAAATAAAAACAAACTAGACAAATAGGAGAAATTTATGTGCGATTAAAGAAACACTCAGTTGCTTATAAATTTTGCGTTATTGACTTGATGTGAATGTGTATATTTGTCATTCGAAAGTGTCAATCAGCCTTGGGCGTAATATCACGTCGCAATAGCAACTCTACGGTCGCAACGCACTTTCGCGGGGTAAACACTATCTTGTACTTTCTGCCTTGCGCTTTTAATAATGTAATGTGATTCTGAGTGTTCTTTCAATTATTTCTTGAGACTAATTGGTGAATCCAATAAATACATGCTTCTAATTGTAAAGTAATAACTTATATGAACATTGGACTTTATTTGCACAAT